>WNGS01049693.1:45604-64624 GCA_020271785.1 Procambarus virginalis | reverse complement strand
GTTGAAGATACTGTTCTCGTTAAAAAGAAAAAAGAGGGAAAGTTAGATATGCCGTATGATACAAAACCATATAAAGTGATTAGTGTAAAAGGAACTATGCTAACATCGAGTAATAGAGATCATAGTATAACACGTAATATGGCTTATTTCAAAGTGATTCCAAATAGTGTAGAAAATGATGAAGTGCAAAGTCGTGCAAAAGAAAAAGAAAAAATGAGTTATAACTCGATAAACAATTCACGAGGGATATTCTTGTACTTAAGGACTCTCGTCCTAAACGTCATGTTAAACGATTTAATGATTAATTGTGTTCTATGTAATGCAAACAAAGTATTTACTTGTTATGCTGAACTAAATTTAATATTGTTTGAATAATGTAGGTCTCTCATTCAATATTTTGTAACTTTGTATTACAGTTTCTTTCATGTTTGTTTAACATTGCATATGTATTTTTAACATTGAATTCCTTTGTGGTAAAGATTGTTTAAATTCTTTGTGTGTTTAATTAATGTTAAATGTATGCAATATCTCTTGATATGTTAATAACTTACTTTGTGTCAATAACTTTGCTTTGTGCTACAAGCATGGTAGACATCCTGTATTCATTCTTTTTAAAGAAAAGAGGGATGTCATGTTCACAGAAAATGGTACCATCCGTTTTCTATGTGCGGCGGCTGGACGCCACTCGAGGAGGTAAACAATAGCGCACAGGACGCCTGCCAAGCTTGGGAGCTACTCTATCATGTAATCGTTTTTAAGTATTAAATCAGTAACCAGGAATGACTTTACATCAACCTTACTACCAAGACTATCTCGGGTATATACAGACACCACAGTCCCCTTGTATCAACCATTGTTATGGTAGAGTTTTAAAAGTTTTTCTTGACTCAGGTGCAAAAATTAATATTGTCAAGCCCTCAGCTCTTAGAGACATTGAAAGTAAGCACCCTACTACTTTAAAACAGTCACACATTCCTTTTCTAAGTGGTATTTCAGGAAATAAAGTAAAAGGTCAGGGTGAAATTGACCTCCCACTCAAGTTCAATGATGTCACATTGTCTATAACATGTTTAGTTGTTGACATTATTCATTTCCTGGAGACATTCTCTTAGGTCTGTATACCATGATTGATGAAAATATTGCATTGTTTCCCCATCGTTGGAACATAAGTATCAAAGACCACATCATACCCTTGTGTAGCATGTATCGACAGGGCCATGAGTTCAATCTTCAATCAGACTATGTTAATTTCGTTGACACCCGCCTTGCTAGCGTAGGTTTGTCAGATCATTGTCGTGTTAGCATACCCGAGAAATGGGGCACTCGATTGAAGCATCGTAGTGGTGCAGTTGTTAAGGAGAGTGAGTATCGGGATCTTCAGGAAGGGGACGCCCTAACAGATTCTCGTTGTCTTGCTCGCCTGGCAGCTTCCATCTCTGAAGTCAGTGGTTCCACAGCTACTGACACTGTGCTGCACTCTCGTTCTCTCACCAGAATAAGAGTTAAAGTTCAGGGAGTGCATGAGTTGTCGGATGTGATTGCGGAAAGTGAAACATGTAAAGTGAATGGTACGTTTGTTGAACCCTCCTGGCACACAGTGCAGGACGGTACTGTTACATTATTATTGCAAACACTAGTAATGCCGACATCCATCTCCAGTCTGGTACCCATGTTGTAGATTTTGCCCATTACTCGTTACCGGTGCGAGGTGTGGATGATGTCTCCATGGATCATACTGTTTGTACTCTCATGCCAGAACAGGGATCTCAGCCAGAAGTGCAAGCGCTACACCTCAGTCCTACTGATTTTCCTGACTCTGTGGCTCAGCCTTTGGAAATTTTGAACAGGAATAGAGCCATTGTCGCCCTACCAGGAGAAAAGTTAGGTCTCACTCCTCTTATTACACATAAAATTCCACTTGAACAAGGAACTACCCCTATTTATGTACCAGCGTACTGTCTTCCCCATTCTCAGAGAGCAGAAGCCGATAGACTTAAAGAGGAAATGCTACAGAGTGATGTAATCGAATCGAGTAATTCGCCATGGAACGCTCCATTCATTCTTGTACCAAAGCGAGATGGGACTTGGAGACCTGTAATCGATTATCGAAAGCTTAACAGAGTAACAATACCTGATCGTTTCCCACTTCCAGTTCTAAATGATTTGTTGCAAAGTATTGGTCGAAATAAAGTATTCTCAACGTTAGATTTATTGCAGGGATTCTGGCAAATCCCCCTTGATGAGGAAAGTAAACAATTGACAGCCTTTAGTACTCTCAATGGTCATTTTCCTTTCAAAAGAATGCCATTTAGTTTGCGGAGCAGTCCAATAACTTTTTCATGGCTCATGACAAATCTATTTCGTCGATTGATAGGAAGTACACTTCTAGTTTACCTTGATGATCTCATAATCATGTCGCAAGATGTTCAGACTCATTTCCAGAACCTTGAAAAAGTACTTCCAAAGCTCGCTGAAGCTAATTTAAAAATAAAGCTTGCAAAATGTTCATTTTTAAAAGAGAAGATTAATTTCCTAGGTCATACAGTTACACCTTCAGGTATTACATTGAATGAATCAAAAATTATTGCTGCCCGTGATTTTCCAACACCTCGTACCGCAGAAGCCGTAAGACAGTTCACAGGTCTTGTAGGATTTTATCATTCATTTATTGCTGGATTCTCTATTATAGCCGCTCCACTTTACAAGTTGCAAAGAAAAGATGAACCCTTTGTTTGGGGAGATGCCCAGGATCAGTCATTCAAAAAACTCAAAGCAGCCTTGATTTCGTCACCTGTCCTTAGGTACCCAGATTTTTCTAAACCTTTTACGTTGGTTACAGATGCTAGTGACATAGGTTTAGGTGCTGCATTACTTCAAACAGAAGGTCACAGAGATCACACAATAGCTTATGCTAGCCGTACATTATCTAATGAAGAGAAAAATTATAGCGCAACAGAACGAGAAGCCTTAGCAGTTGTCTAGGCACTTAAACATTTCAGGGATACAATTTATAATTACCCTGTTCATGTTCTTACAGATCACCAACCATTAATTCCCTTGTTCTAAAATAAGAATCCAGTTGGAAAGTTTTCTAGATATTTGCTCACAATTCAAGAATTCAATCCCACATTTGGATATATTCCAGGAAAGCAAAATGTTGTAGCCGATGCATTTTCTCGAGACGTAGCTGCGATTCAGTTAATTAAATTACCCAGCATTAGATGCCACAGTAGTAGAAACGGAACAGAGACAAGACCCCATATGGGCACCCGTCATTAAGTTTTTGACTAAGCAAGACACTCGCCCGATTCATAAACCGCCAGTACCATTGAAAGAACTAGTTATGTTAGACAATTTACTGTGTAATTTACTTTACAATGTAAAGCTAGGGACAGCCCCGAGGAAATGTTGTCAGTTAGTTGTTCCAGCTGTCTTGGTACCAACTGTGTTAAAAATTATCCATGATGCTCCTGCAAGTGCACATCCAGGAAAGGATCGTACAATCCAACAAGGCCAATTGAAATATTTTTGGCCAAAAATGGCTAAGGACATGACTCATTATTGTGGTGTCTGTGTATAGCTGAGATACTCTTGGTAGTAAGGTTGATGTAAAGTCATTCCTGGTTACTGACTTTAATAATAATAAACGATTACATGACTATGGCTCCCAAGCTTGGCAGGCGTCCTGTGTGCTGTTTACCTTCTCCTGGCGTCCAGCCGCCGCACATAGAAAACGGATGGTACCATTTTCTGTGAACATGACATCCCTCCTTTTCTTTAAAAAGAATGAATACAGGATGTCTACCATGCTTGTAGCACAAAGCAAAGTTATTGACACAAAGTAAGTTATTAACATATCAAGAGATATTGCATACATTTAACATTTATTAAACACACAAAGAATTTAAACAATCTTTACCACAAAGGATTTCAATGTTAAAAATACATATGCAATGTTAAACAAACATGAAAGAAACTGTAATACAAAGTTACAAAATATTGAATGAGAGATCTGCATTATTCAAACAATATTAAATTTAGTTCAGCATAACAAGTAAATACTTTGCATTACATAGGAACACAATTAATCATCATATCGTGTAGGGCGTTTAACATGTCGTTTTGGACGAGAGTCCTTAAATACAAAAACATCCCTCGATGAATTGTTTATCGAGTTATAACTCATTTTTTCTTTTTCTTTGCACGACTTTGCACTTCATCATTTTCTACACTAGTTGGAATCACTTTGAAATAAGCCATATTACGTGTTATACTATGATCTCTATTACTCGCTGTTACCATAGTTCCTTTTACACTAATCACTTTATATGGTTTTGTATCATACGGCATATCTAGCTTTCCCTCTTTTTTCTTTTTAACGAGAACAGTATCTCCAACCTTTATGAATTGTTCCTTTGCACGTTGATCATGAGCAATTTTCATTTTGCCCTTGGCTAGTGCATCCTTCTGAGCGAGACGTTTATCCGTTACTTGGCTGGCATGACAGGTAGTGCGATTCTCATAGGACGTCCAAATAAAAGTTCGCCAGGCGACTTGCCCAGTGTTCCATGCGGTGTTGCACGGTAGTTCCTGAGAAAAGCATACATAGCTTGTTTCCAGGATCGTCCTTCGGCATGAGCACAGCGTACAGCTTTCATGAGAGGTTGCATGAATCTCTCGACTTCTCCATTTGCTTGAGGATGTAGTGGCATCACACGGCGGTGTTTGAATCCAATATGCTCAGCAAAGTTGACAAAGTCTTGTCCATTAAATGGCGGTCCATTGTCCGTCTTGACAACTTCAGGAATGCCAAAGTTTGAAAAGATCTTGTCGAGTTTCGGGATGACAGCCTTTGCAGATGTGGAAGTGATGATTTCTACTTCTGGATAACGTGAGTGATCATCAATGACTACCATCAAGTACTCTCCAGTTGGTAGCGGTCCACAGAAGTCCATCGATACTTCCATCCATGGTGCAGCAGGTAGTGGTGAAGGTTGTAGAGGTGTTGGTCTTGAAGTATCCACTGCAGCTTGGCAAGGGACACAGGCATCATGCATGTCCTTAGCTTGACGATCAATGCCAGGAAACCACACCTTTTCTCGTAGCAGCTGTTTGGTCCTTACAAGACCTTGGTGTCCTTGATGTGCAAGCTTCAGAGCACGTTGCTGGAGAACAGCTGGAATGACGATACGAGTACCTCGCAGCACGGTGTCGCGTTGTTGCGTAACACTTAATTCTGTCTGGATGCGTTCAAGTGCTTTGAATGCATCTTGGTCAACTCCTGAGGGTGGGATGCGTGGAAACTTTTTCTTAGTCAATGCATCCACTGTTGCTTGCAGAGTTGGGTCCTCTAGGGTTGCAGTACGGATTTCATCAAGAGTGAGAGCCTTAGGGACTGCATCACAGGTTACAGAGTGTACATATTCCTCGGCAACTTGCTGATGCTTGGTGATGGTGAAACTGTTGGCAGGATGTCGACTGATGTAATCAGCGGGATTGCCTGCACCTGGCTTGTATTTCACCGTAAAGTTGTATGGTTGCAGACGAAGAGCCCATCTCTCAATGCGAGCTGGTGGTTTGGACTTTGGATTATTGAAGATGGTCTCCAACGGTTTGTGGTCAGTGACTATCGTGGTAAAGGGTGCACCAAGCAGATACACATTGAAGTGTTCACAGCCCCATACAAGAGCAAGAGCTTCCTTCTCTGTCTGACTGTATCGTTGCTCAACATCTGTGAGAGAACGGCTGGCGTAGGCAATTACTACTCTTGAATCTGGTTGACCAGGTTTGTGTTGGGCTAACACAGCACCTAAACCAACAGGACTAGCATCCACCGTTAACTCAGTGTCCATTGATGGATCAAAGTATGCAGCAGTCGCATTTTCTACTAGTGCATCTTTCACAGCATCAAATGCATTTTGCTCGACATCGCTCCAGTACCATGATGCATTTTTCTTCAGGAGCTCACGTAGAGGCTTCGTAATGGTAGCAAAATCTGGAATGAAGCGAGAACAGTAGTTTGCCATTCCCAGAAAACTATGTACTTCAGTGGATGTTGAAGGAGGTGCAGCATTCTTGATATCTGCAACTTTCTTAGGATCTGGAGACAGACCTTTGTCACTAAGTACATGTCCAAAGAATTCAATTTTATGTTGATTGAACTCACACTTTGCTCGGCTTAGCGTCAAATTCTTTTCTCGTAAGCGTTGCAATGTTGCACGAAGAGCTTTGTCGTGTTCAGCTTGGGTACGGCCATAAACAATGATGTCATCAGACATGTTGTCAGCATTAGGTATATCTTGCAATACCTGGCTGATGATGTGCTGGAATACTTCAGCAGCACTGTTAATACCAAAACTCAGGCGCTTGTACCTATACAGACCTCGATGTGTCGTAAACGTTGTGATGAATCGACTCTCATCATCAAGTTCAAGCTGATGATAGCCCTTGTTTAAATCTAACTTGCTGAATACAGTTGCACCATTCAAGCGGTAGATCATATCATCTACAGTGGGTGTAGGATGGCGTTCACGCATTATTGCCTTGTTGGGAACACGCATGTCTACACAAATGCGTATCTCATCTGGATTCTTCGGCTTTGGTGGAGTGACAATTGGGCTTACCCATGGTGTTGGGCCTGTTACCGGTTCAATGATATCTAGTTCTATCAGCCTATCCAGTTCGGCATCGACTTTCTTGCGAGTATGGAATGGTTGTCGGCGATGTGGTTGGGCAACTGGAATTACATCTGGGTTGATATGCAGATGTACCTTGCTATCAGTATAACAACCTATGGATTTAAACCGATCAGAAAATTCAGCAACAATAGCATCAACATTGTTTGCAGATTCCACTGCTACAGCATTAGAAAGCTGAAGTAGCCCCAATTTGGTTGAAGTCTTGTAACTGAGTAAAGACTCCTTTGCATTCCTAACAACATGGAATGTAGTAATGAGCATTGCATTCTTTGACTTAATCTCTGCAGTGAAAGTTCCAATCACTGGTAAGGCTACCTTTGAAGCATAGGCAGTGGCTTTGCCATTATAGTTTTCAAGCTTTGGGAACTGTTTTTTAAATTTTCATAGTGGCACTCAGCAATGGTGTCAATGTTTGATCCAGTGTCAATGAGAATTTTGAGACAAATGCCAGCAATGTATACTATAGTCTCTGGGTTGTTTGGAAGATCATTCCATTTTGTGATTGATTGTACTCCATAAATATAATCACATTCACTGTCATCTGAGACTGGTTGTAATGAAATGTTGTCTTGTATATTATTAACATTCTTGATTTGAGGTGCAATATTGTGTTTGCCACCTCGACTCCTATGACTTGATCCTCGTACATTGCTTTTATTTATTGATTGTGGTTTCTTTAGTGCGGAACGACACATAGCACCAAAATGACCTAGTTTTCTACACTCATAGCACTTCTTACCTTGTGCAGGACAAACATTATCTTGGTGTGGGTAGTCTCCTCCACAATTGTAACATTTATTATTGACAACCTCTGATGTGAGTCGTTGTGACTGCTTGAGTCTTGTTCCATGACTCCAGTTGTGATGTGGTTCTCGGCTCAATTTAATGTTAGGTTTGGCATGATATCTTCTACGATCATGGTGTACTCCCTGAACCTTACATACTTCATGACTGTTAGTAACAGTGGCAGAACCGTTGTTGGCACTGCACTCCATGGCACGAGCATCACGTGCAGCATCTTCCATTCGACGAGCCATATCCAGTATCTTGTTAAGAGAACTTTCATCATCAACAAGTTCTAGAGCTCTTCGACGAAGACGTGTAGATGTGCATGTTTCAATTATTTGCTGTTTGATTTCTTTGTCAACATCAGCAAACTCACAGTGGGCTGCTAAACCCTGCAGACGTGTATGGTATTGATCAACAGTTTCATTAGAGAGTTGTTTTGCTCTCCTGAAATGCATAATTTCCATAGCAGTATTTTGCCTTGGTTTGAAATGCTCAGTTAATTTGGCCTTGGCAGTGTCATAATCTTTGGCACCACCAGTATCTTTCAGTGTATCAAAGATGTCACAAACTCTATCACCTGCATAATGAAGCAGAAAGGCACGCTTTCTTTCAGCACTTTTGATGTCAGAAACTATCAACAAATTTTCAAACCTTTTAAGCCATTTGACCCACCTCTGTGACAGGTTTGTCTGGTCACAGTCAGGATCAAATGCAGGAAACTGAGGTATATTTGCCATTTTTACTGAATAAATTTAAACTTATCACTTAAAATGTTCCTCAGAATATATAACACTTACTGCACTGTATATGTTATTCAAGAATTCACTGTAATTACTTTAATTTTGCAAAGCACACAAGCATTTTAATGCAAAAGTTCACAACAGTGCACAACACAGCAGCAACTGACTTCTTACCTAGCCCTTGTGTACATGTGTTGTTCCTACTCACAGCAACACAGCAGTTGTTAGCAGTTGGTACAGCAGTTGTCAGCAGTTGGTACAGCAGTAGGCAGCAGTTGGCAGCAGTTGGTACAGCAGTAGGCAGCAGTTGTCAGCAGTTGGCAGCAGTAGGCAGCAGTTGGTTCACAGCGTAAAGAATTTTGTAGCACGAAGCGTCGTTTCGTAACCAAAACATCGGGTTTTGTACACTGCATCAAAGCGTCGTTTCGTACACAGCATCGCCTCGCAGTACTCAGCACAGCTTGAGTCAGCACAACTTGGGGTAGCACACAGCATTGGCCAGCACACAGCAAGGGTCAGCACAAAGCATGGGGTATGGTGCTCACAGCTTCTCTTTCCTCCTCCGGGCGAGGCAGCATGCTTCTTCCTTGTGTTTTGTTGAACAAAATACCTGCGTTCCCAGTTCATCCTCGTCGCCAGTGTGGTGTCTGTATATAGCCGAGATAGTCTTGGTAGTAAGGTTGATGTAAAGTCATTCCTGGTTACTGACTTTAATACTTATAAACGATTACATGACTATGGCTCCCAAGCTTGGCAGGCGTCCTGTGCGCTCTTGTTTACCTCCTCTAGTGGCGTCCAGCCGCCGCACATAGAAAACGGATGGTACCATTTTCTGTGAACATGACAGGGACTTACGACAGTCTGTTGCACTCTGATCGTATAAATTACCCACTTCTCACGGTCCGTTAATACACTGCCTTGATATCGGTCCGTTAATACACTGCCTTGTTATCACACGCAAATACGACGAGTTCCCGCATTCTGCTACGTTCCCTGCGGCCCCACTTCGATGTACTTTTTTTTTATTAATACATGAGGTACATCTACATNTATATATATATATAATATCATATTATATTGAATGAAAACTCACACCCCAGAAGTGACTCGAACCCATACTCCCAGGAGCAACGCAACTGGTATGTACAAGACGCCTTAAACCAAACCATCACGACCGGACATAATGAGGTGATAGCCGAAGCTATTGAACCACCTCACCGCCGGCACTCGGATGGTTATCTTGGGCATAGCATTTTACCAAATCACCTCATTCTTTGGGGCACACGTGAGGAACAAATACGAACAAGCCTGAATGGTCCCCAGGACTATATGCGAATGAAACTCACACCCAGAAGTGACTCGAACCCATACTCCCAGGAGCAACGCAAGTATGTACAAGACGCCTTAAACCACTTGACCATCACGACCGGACATAATGAGGGATAGCCGAAGCTATTTGAACCACCTCACCGCCGGCACTCGGATGGTTATCTGGGCATAGCATTTTACCAATCACCTCATTCTTTGGGGCACACGTGAGGAACACAAATGCGAACAAGCCTGAATGGTCCCCAGGACTATATGCGAATGAAAACTCACACCCCAGAAGTGACTCGAACCCATACTCCAGGAGCAACGCAACTGGTATGTACAAGACGCCTTAAACCACTTGACCATCACGACCGGACATAATGAGGTGATAGCCGAAGCTATTTGAACCACCTCACCGCCGGCACTCGGATGGTTATCTTGGGCATAGCATTTTACCAAATCACCTCATTCTTTGGGGCACACGTGAGGAACACAAATGCGAACAAGCCGAATGGTCCCCAGGACTATGTCCGGTCGTGATGGTCAAGTGGTTTAAGGCGTATTTGTACATACCAGTTGTGTTGCTCCTGGGAGTATGGGTTCGAGTCACTTCTGGGGTGTGAGTATTCATTCGCATATAGTCCTGGGGACCATTCAGGCTTGTTCGCATTTGTGTTCCTCACGTGTGCCCCAAAGAATGAGGTGATTTGGTAAAATGCTATGCCCAAGATAACCATCCGAGTGCCGGCGGTGAGGTGGTTCAAATAGCTTCGGCTATCACCTCATTATGTCCTGTCGTGATGGTCAAGTGGTTTAAGGCGTCTTGTACATACCAGTTGCGTTGCTCCTGGGAGTATGGGTTCGAGTCACTTCTGGGGTGTGAGTTTCATTCGCATATAGTCCTGGGGACCATTCAGGCTTGTTCGCATTTGTGTTCCTCACGTGTGCCCCAAAGAATGAGGTGATTTGGAAAATACTATGCCCAAGATAACCATCCGAGTGCCGGCGGTGAGGTGGTTCAAATAGCTTCGGCTATCACCTCATTATGTCCGGTCGTGATGGTCAAGTGGTTAAGGCGTCTTGTACATACCAGTTGCGTTGCTCCTGGAGTATGGGTTCGAGTCACTTCTGGGGTGTGAGTTTTCATTCGCATATAGTCCTGGGGACCATTCAGGCTTGTTTGCATATATATATATATATAATATATATATATATATATATTATATATATATATATATATATATATATATATGTATTATATAGATTATATATATAATATAGATTATATATAATATATATGTCGTACCTAGTAGCCAGAACGCACTTCTCAGCCTACTATGCAATGCCCGATTTCCTAATAAGCCAAGTTTTCATGAAAATTGTTTTTGACTATCTAACCTACCTAACCGAACCTAACTTTTTCGGCTACCTAACCTAACCAACTTATAAAGATAGGTTAGGTTAGGTAGGTTGTTAGGTTAGGTTCGGTCATATAGCTACGTTAATTTAACTTCAATAAAAAAAAAATGACCTCATACATAATGAAATGGGTAGCTTTATCATTTCATAAGAAAAAAATTTAGAGAAAATAATTAATTCAAGAAAACTGGCTTATTAGGCAAATCGGACCTTGCATAGTAGGCTGAGAAGTGCTTTCTGGCTAATAGGTACGACATAT
Organism: Procambarus virginalis; assembly: GCA_020271785.1. Lineage (NCBI taxonomy): Eukaryota > Metazoa > Arthropoda > Malacostraca > Decapoda > Cambaridae > Procambarus > Procambarus virginalis. The sequence goes on along the minus strand of WNGS01049693.1, from coordinate 53,408 downwards.
ATATATATATATATATATATATATATTATATATATAATATATATATATATATATATATATATAATATACTATATAATATATGTATATAGATATATTATATATATATATATATATATTATATATATTATATATATATATATAATATATATATTATGCGAACAAGCTGAATGGTCCCCAGGACTATATGCAACTGAAAACTCACACCCAGAAGTAACTCGAACCCATACTGCCAGGAGCAACGCAACTGGTATGTACGGGACGCCTTAATACGCTTGACCATCACGACCGGATATAAGGAAGTGATAGCCGAAGCTATTGAACCACTCCCCGCCGGCACTCGGATGGTAATCTTGGGCATAGCATTTTATCAAATCACCTCAGTTTTTGGGGCAACACGTGAGGAACACAAAAATTTGTGTTCCTTTCCTTTGGCTTTGCTAAAGTCAATATATATATATATATATATTATATATATTTATATATTATATATATATATTATATATAATATATATATATATAGTGTGTCGTACCTAGTAGCCAGAACGCACTTCTCAGCCTACTATGCAAGGCCCGATTTGCCTAATAAGCCAAGTTTTCATGAATTAATGTTTTTTCGACTACCTAACCTACCTAACCTAACCTAACCTAACCTTTTCGGCTACCTAACCTAACCTAACCAATAAAGATAGGTTAGGTTAGGTTAGGTAGGGTGGTTAGGTTCGGTCACATAACTACGTTAATTTTAACTCCAATAAAAAAAATTGACCTCATACATAATGAAATGGGTAGCTTTATCATTTCATAAGAAAAAAAATTAGAGAGAGAACATATATTAATTCAGGAAAACTTGCTTATTAGGCAAATCGGGCCTTGCATAATAGGCTGAAAAGTGCGTTCTGGCTACTAGGTACGACATATATATATATATATATATATATATATATATATATATATATTATATATATATATATATATATATATATATATATTATATATGAGGAAAATCCACAGAGAAATGTGAAAGGAAGTGAACGTTCCGGCCTGATTAAAGCCTCTGTCAGCACCAGACTGACTAGAGGAAAGAGAGGGAGTTTACAGGCCAACCCATCTCTAGGGAAAGAATTACCCAGAAACAATTATAGCTTAACTTAGAATACTCAAAGAGGTTTAAGCGGTCAGAGAATAAGGATGAAAGATTAAAGAAAAACCTCATGAACACACAATATATGAATAAAAATTGCAATGAGACATTGTAAGCCTCCCTATCAGAGTTTTTTCATAAACTGTTGTACAATATTATAACTTAAAAATGGATCAAGTTTGTACATACCAGTACTAACATTAAGAAGATTTAAACATAAGAACATAAGAACAAAGGCAACTGCAGAAGGCCTATTGGCCCATACGAGGCAGCTCCTATTTATAACCACCCAATCCCACTCATATACATGCCCAACCCACGCTTGAAACAATCGAGGGACCCCACCTCCACACGTTACGCGGCAATTGGTTCCACAAATCAACAACCCTATTACTGAACCACTATTTACCCAAGTCTTTCCTAAATCTAAACTTATCCAATTTATACCCATTGTTTCGTGTTCTGTCTTGTGTTGATACTTTTAATACCCTATTAATATCCCCTTTGTTATGTCCATTCATCCACTTGTAAACTTCTATCATGTCACCCTTAGCTCTTCGCCTTTCCAGTGAATGCAACTTAAGCTTTGTTAATCTTTCTTCATATGAAAGATTTCTAATTTGGGGAATTAATTGAGTCATCCTACGCTGGACACGTTCAAGTGAATTTATATCCAATCTATAGTACGGCGACCAAAACTGAACTGCATAATCTAAATGGGTCCTAACTAGAGCAAGATATAGCCGAAGAACCACACCAGGTGTCTTGTTACTAACGCTTCGATTAATAAATCCCAGTGTCCTATTTGCCTTATTACGAACATTCATGCATTGATCCTTTTGTTTTAAATTCTTACTAATCATAACTCCTAGATCCCTTTTGCAATCTGACTTCGCAATCTCAACACCATCTAGCTCGTATCTTGTAACTCTATCATCATTACCTAGCCTCAGAACTTTTTATTTATCAGCATTAAACTGCATCTGCCAATCTTTTAACCATTTCAAAACCCTATTTAGATCAACTTGAAGTGATAGTGAGTCTTCTTCCGTATTAATTTTCCTACCGATTTTTGTATCATCGGCAAATTTGCAAATGTTGCTACTCAAACCTGAATCTAAATCATTTATATATATTATAAACAACAGAGGTCCTAGGACAGAGCCTTGAGCCACTCCACTTACATTTTCCCACTCTGACTTGACTCCATTTATACTAACTCTCTGTTTCCTTTGGTATAGCCATGCCCTAATCCAGCTTAATATAGCACCCCCAATACCACGAGCCTCTGTCTTTTTAATCAGTCTTTCATGTGGAACTGTGTCAAAAGCTTTGCTAAAGTCAAGGTACACAACATCACAATCCTTCCCACTATCAACTGCCTCAAGTATGCTAGAATAAAAAGATAAGAAATTTGTTAAACATGAATGGCCATTTATAAAACCATATTGCGACTCAATTATTAATTTATGTTTTTCAAGATGAAGACGAATTTTATTTGCAATTATCGATTCGAGTAACTTTCCCACAATAGACGTTAGACTAATTGGCCGATAGTTTGACGCAAGTGATCTATCTCCTTTCTTAAAAAACTGGTATCACATTAGCAACTTTCCATAACTCTGGCACTCTGCCTAACTCTATTGATTTATTAAATATGGTAGACAGTGGGTCGCAAAGCTCCTCTTTGCATTCTTTAAGCACCCTGGCAAACACTTCATCCGGCCCTGGGGATTTGTTTGGTTTGAGTTTTACTATTTGTTTAATTACATCCTCCCTGGTAACTGCTAAACTAGTCAACCTGTCCTCGTCCTCACCCACATAGACTTGTTTAGCTGAAGGCATATTGTTAAGTTCCTTCTTAGTAAATACAGATATAAAATATTTATTAAAAATACTACTCATCTTTTCATCACTATCTGTTATTTGACCTGTCTCAGTTTTTAATGGACCTATCCTTTCCCTAATCTTTGTCCGGTATAACTAGAAAAACCCTTTAGAATTTGCTCTGCTTTGAGAACTTCATAGTTTCTTTTTGCTTTCCTTATCTCTATTTTAGTATTTCTAACCAGGTGTACGAATCCCTGTTCTAAACTGACTTTCCAAACCTTCATCCTTTTGTACCACGCTCTCTTTTTACCTATAAGGTTCTTCAGATCCTTTGTTATCCACTTTGGATCATTAGTATTCGGTCTATTCAATTTATATGGTATACTACATTCCTGGGCTTCGCTTAGAATATTTCTATATAGGTTATATTTTGAATCCACATCGAAAACCCCTTTTACGTCACCTATCGCTGGGTTCACGTCTAGCTCCAATACCGGTCCACAGAATGCCTTACCTCCCTCCTGGATCAAATCAATGACAAACCTGGAATCCTTGTTTTTCTAGACCTTGAAAATGCCTTCGAGTTAGCCAGTGCTGCAGCTACACTGTGCTGCCTTGTGGATAAGGAAATCAAAGGACACGCTCTTGCTTTTGCCAAAGGAAGACTGCTTAACCGAGAAGCTAAAGTCAAATTCCAAGGAAAAACATCGACCTCAAAGATGCTGGAAAATGGAACTCCGCAGGGAGGAATTCTAAGCCCCTTCCTCTTCAACTGTCTCATGGAACAATTCATGAAGCTCAAGCTACCAAAAGCCAAACTTCTTAACTATGCAGACGACTTTGTGGTCATCATCAATGGCAAAGGTGCAAGGAACCATGCACAAAAATGCCTAGATATTATCAGCGGGGAAGCGGAACGCATAGCAGTGAAAATAAACAGCAATAAAACAAAAGCTATGGCCGTTAAAATGAGAACTCAAGACATCAGACTGGCAATACAAGGACAAGAAATTGAGTGGGTTACCTCTTTTCAATACCTAGGAGTCATAATAGACAACCAATTGAATTTCACTCAAGAAACTGAATATCTTCGGCAACGCAGTAAAGCCAGAAACTCAGCTTTGCGCTCTCTGACCAGTCTTAGAGAGGGTGCATCTCTACCAGTACACAAAATGTACTACGCTCAAGCAGTTAGGTTACTCATCGACTATGCTGCCCCTGCTCTTACATCCCTCAGTGATAACCAATGGGAGAAACTGGAAGTGTCTCAAAATGATGCTCTGAGAACAATGCTGGGAGCACCTATATGGACGCGTAGAGAGAACCTTAGAATGGAAACAAATTTACCAGCATTAGAAAACAGGATGAAACAAAGGATAGCCACCATAATAGGAAAACTTACTGGAACAACCGCCAGGCTGTCAACCAAAGACAGCATACAGAGATCCTTTCAGAAAAACCTACAGTATAGAACAAGCTCATGGATGGATAATGTGGTCAAGATTTTAGAGAAAATGGACCTGAAATGGACCATTAAAAACAAAGGGGAAGATGACCATATCAACACTTTCGACAGCCTCCTCCATGGGAAGAATCGAATCTAAAAATAATCATTGAAAGATTACCAGTTAAAAAATCCGCAAGTGATCCACAGAGGCTCAAGGAAGTAATAGAACAACAAGTGGAAACTATCTCTAGACCCACAACGACTCACATCTTCACAGACGGATCAGTTGATCAAGAAAAAGGTTCTGATGGGGCAGCAGTTTACACTATCAACCATGAAGCTTACTGAAGCATGAATAGTGGGTGCTCAATATTGCAAACAGAATTATATGCCCTGAAGGAGGCAATGAACTATACAATTGAGAATAATTTACATGTTGTCATCATTCATACAGACTCTAAATCTTCGCTCCAGGCATTGTTATCCAGTCAGCACAGAGATAATATACAACTCCTCACAGAAATTCAACATATAGGAAAAGAAGCCCATAATCGAGGGCTGTCAATCACCCTAAATGGATACCAAGTCATATTGGCATAGATGGTAATGAGACGGCAGACTCACTAGCAAAAACTGCCACTGCTCTACCTGTTGTACAGGTTCAAATACCTCCAAGTTTCTCACAGATAAAGGAGCAAATCAAGAAGAAAATATTCTCAACTGTCAAAAGTCGCCACAGAGCCAAAGTAGCGGAAGGAAGATCCACTGCGATATGGTACGAACAAGCCATTGGTTACTCCTCTTTCAAGCCTGGCAAAAAGATATCCAGAGACATTGCAGTAGCCATACACAGACTCAGACTTGGTTACAAGTGCTGCTGGGAGGTAATGAACCAATAGTTAAAGAGTGTCACATTTGTGAAACTGAAGCAGAGGCGCCACTGTTGCACTACTTACTGGAATGTGAAGCTACTGAAGCCATGCGCATCATACTCAACATTAATCCAACGACAACAGCTGCATTAGATGCACATTCCACCGCGACTACAATGATTAGAAAAGCCGTCGAGGAATGGGACTCATTAGTGAGCATTCTGCTTCTACATCCGCCACAAAGATAATGTTAATAAAACAAGATTAAAACCAGTGCACTAAAACAGAAGCGATAAATAAGCAGGGAAAAAGGAGAAATCCCCTCTTCCATTTTAAACTTAGACCCAAATATCACAGAAAAAAGGTTATCATGTATAACCAAACTCAATTACGGGCCCACCATAGCCCGTGCTATATGGACACTTCGTCCTGAGTAGCTAAATCTGAAACAACAACAGCGTTAGAATTACCCGGCAGTGGTCCAGTCTGACACCACTCACCACACACCACAAGGAGCAGTGTGGTCACATTGCGACCCAAATGTCTTAAGGTCAGAGCGACTCCACTTGACGGTCATGCTATCGGGAGAAGCAATATTTTAAAGATCCTGAAGGACGTTACTGGCCTCGAACCCGCTGACATTAGTCAGGATATCGTGCTCTTCTTTTCATGTGAAGAGGAGCTAGAAAAACTCCTGACTAACGATGCCATTCTTCGTAAAGAGTACCACCTACATCCTCACTTTCCACGTCAGTTCCTGGTCGGAAGAACTGTTTTTATCAGCAGGACCAGCCAGTGCATCGCTGAGCGACCTCAACATCATATCAAAGACAATATCGAGGACGAAAATCCAAACCTGTCGGTATTCAACCTAGAGTTCTGCAACACCGACTAAACATCAATGAAGATTACGTTCACCACCATAGCTGCGGCCACCCAGGCTGCCACACAAGGATTCTACTGCTTCGGCTTAAAAATTCCACCCCACCAAATAAAAAAGGAACAATACCATGAGATCCAGCAGTGCATTAAGTGCTACGAGCTCTCCCACCCGACCAATAATTGTCAGTACCCTGTCCAGAGGTGCAGCCGGTGCGCATTGGACCATCACTACTCCATATGCAAGGCAACAGTCCATCGCTGCTTGCTCTGTGATGGCAATCACCCTGCAATTTCCTACTGCTGCCCTCGCAGACAGGAAAGCATCATGGCCCAGGTTGAAGCCAAGAGAAACAGCCCTTCTACCTCTTCGACCAGAGCCCCAAGCGTTCAACCCACCACCTTAGCTCTCACTAACCGACCAGAAGACTTTCCGGTCTTACCAACATGTGGCTCCTCCCAGCAGGCGACACAGCCTTCTCATTGGGGACCCAAGGTCCCACAGGCTCCTTCACAGCCCCCTGCATCACGTGCAGGCATTGTCCTTGGTCTTATTAGACTTGCAGAAAGGCTTGCAGGACCAGACAACCAGCGCTTTGTCAGTGAACTAAACGCATTATACATAGACAATGGCCTGGCCCCCATCATAGCCACTAGCGTAAATCTCACTGCCTCCTCTACCACTCCGGAGACTACCACCAGGACGACCGTGCGGTCAACTTCAACACCGACTCCAGAACCACCCATGACCCGGGTGACACAAACAGAGGTAATTCCTTCTCCAACACTCCTACCATCACTATTTCAGCAGCCGCGCTAGCAGACGTGCTGCCTACAAACGATAACAGCACCACCAGCGCTCCTGAAATAGCTACAACCACCATTTAACGACACCTAAGCTTACCTAAGGCTGCGAGGCGAAAGGCGAAAACGCCCGCACGGAGGTTACGGACTCCTCAGACGAGGAAATCATAGAAGGAGCTCCACAGCCGCATCACAAATACGACACCTACAGGGTTCAAGACTTCTTCATGGATGCCACGTCACCAAACTCCAACGACAGCACTGCTCAGCCAAAGTCGCAGGCAAAGAAAAAACGGAAAACCTAGAGGTCCACACTAATCCCACCAGCTCCATAACTGGTATAGCCAGCCCCCCAGGCTGAAAACCATCATGAAGATCCCCATCCATTGCCAGATCTCTAGTATCAGCTACTGATACAGATAATGGCTCCAAAGAGCCTCCACTTATGGGCTCACCATAGCCTGTGCTACTGGAACTTATTTTCTGAGTAGCGAATCTTAAACAACAAACAACGTTAGAATTAGTAAAACTCTGTTAAGTGTTTTCAGGTTACAAGTTGTGTGTGTGTAAACTAAAGTCTTTGAAAATGTAATACGTTATTACGAAACACGTTCAAGTGTCACGTCAGACTAGAAATAAAAAAGATTTTTGGAGAATTGATTTTTCAATTACCATCGACAGTAAAAAGAAACATAAGATATATTGAGAAAATTCGTGTTAGAATTATTGATCTTACTTTTTCGGTCATATTTAACAATATATATGTATATATATATATATATATATATATATATATATATATATATATATATAATATATATATATATATAT
>WNGS01049693.1:17225-39815 GCA_020271785.1 Procambarus virginalis | reverse complement strand
CGCTGACAGGGGTCTCAAACAATCACATACAAGGATAGCTAACACCCTGACAGAAGTCTCTAGTCGCTCACTAGCAGCACTTCACAACAGATGCACCACAGTCGTCTCGTAATTCTTATGGCCAATCCCGGGTACGTCGGTCCCATACCACAATTGCACAATCAGCAGCTAACACATTGCTCTAATCTAAGATTTCACTTAGATTCAACAGAGCAGGAAAAGTTGTTAAACACATATGGCAAAATCTTACTGAAGCAACCATACGAGTCATAAATACTCCTACTCCGCCCAAGTAAAACAGAAACAAGCAACACTTAGTGGGGCAGCCAGAGGCTTAGGGCCCACACAGGAATATTCCTGAAAAAAAACTGCTCTAACCAACGGCCGGTCACTTAATCTTCTCCAGGACCAAGTCAGAGTTCTTGGACTGCCCAAGGTTGAACTGCCCTCCACGATGCAATCACCTCCTATGTCACCTCTGTGAACATTAAAACGTCATTAATTAAATGGACAGTACACTGGGTGCCCTTAGAATAACACATCCACCGGGGAATTGAAATGTAAACTTGTAGCCACAACTTAGACGGCGGTGATCTCGATACAACCACCCCAGTAGGTCGTCATCTTTGACCTCTCTTCTGACTTAGGCAGGAAACTGGAGCCTTCCACTGATGCAACACCACCACCAACAGATGGAGTGACTATGTAGCACCCAATATAGGGGAGTTGGAGTGCAGACCCGTAGATTACGCCAAATTGGCACTTCACACTCCGACGATGGTGTCTATACCGTAACAGCTAGGCTGACGTATGCATCGGTATACTCCTTCCACAGACCATTCCAGTGCCCTTTACACTTCCCTCGGCGCACATACTTGTCTCTCTACGACAGTCTCTCCTCTGTAGGAACCGTCCTAGGTTTGTGGCAGGGCCCAGACACCTCTGCAGCTTCCCTGGATCTTGCTGCAGTGGTCCATCTTGTGGGGGAAATTCTCAGCAGGAATTTATTTATTTATTGATATTTATTTAATTATTTAATTTAGGATTTTATTTATTTAATTATTTAATTTATGATTTTATTTATTTAATTATTTAATTTATGATTTTATTTATTTAATTATTTAATTTATGAATTTATTTTTTAAGTGTTTATTTTATAACTAGCTTGACCTGGCCACAGCAACCCCTCCCCTGTCCCCCTCGTCCTCCTCACCATTGTCCTCTCCTTCGTTCCCTTTGTCCTCTCCACCATTCCCCCAATCACCCGTCCCCTCATCCTCCCCACCATTATCTCCCTCCCCCATCGCCTTGTCCTCCCCCACCATCCCCCATTCCCCTCTCCCCTCGTCCTCTCCACCATTACCCCTCCCCCATCCCCGTGTCCTCCACACCATCCCCCACTCCCACCCCCCTCGTCCTCCCCACCATTCCCCACTCCCTCCTCCGATGCATTCCCAAATGATGTGATGTTCCCATCACCGAAAAATGATCAGAAAAAGGGGAACATCAAATGATCTGATGTTCCCGTCACTGACAATGTCACACAAAATAAATCAATCAAAATGAAAATATATAGAAATCTATGAAAATGCAATTTATCAATACAATTGGAAACATTGAAATGGAATCGTAACACATTTAATATAGCGTGTGTTTTTTTCAGTGCAACAGATGGTGCTTTTTTTTAAACATATTTTTACCTGTCACAGGTGTGGCATCTATATAGTAGGTATATAAAAACAATTCACATATTCAAATGAAATGTTGTGTCAAAATTTCAAAGCAATCGGTGAAGAACTTTTGGAGATTACAGAGTGTGATGCTCTTACGTCCAACAGATAGCCCTGTTTTTCAAAAAGTATGTTTTTACCTGTCACAGGTGTGGCATGTATATAGTAGGTATATAAAAACATTGTGTCAAAATTTCCATGCACTTGGTAAAGAGGTTTCGGAGATTTCCCTCACATGAAAACTCATATGAAAAATACAGTTTTTTTAAAGCATATTTTTACCTGTCACAGATGTGAAATCTATATAGTATGTATATAAAAACACGCTTGAATGCGAATCAAACGTTGTATCAAAATTTCAAAGCAATCACTGAAGAACTTTCGGAGATGAGCAATTTTGAACAAACAATCATTTATATTTTTATTTATATAGACTTAAGTGGACTGTATATTATATTTTATCCTGCTAAGAGCCTCCCTTCACATATTTAGGGGGGGGGGGTTTATGAATGATATCCTAATCAAAATTAGTTGATTGGATTAATTACACTACTAAAGGTTAGTCTACTAAACTATAATGGGTTATTTAAAAAGGGTAGTACAGCTTAACTGTTATGTAGAATGCTGCCTATTTAACAAGCCATGCACGTGTCCTGATCTAGTACTCCTAATCGTCTCGTGGTCGAGCAAATATGGCGTCAGGGCGTGTTTCGTGTAGAACCAAATGATTCGTTGCCAATGCCTTAAGTCGTTACAGCTTACCTGCTGGATGACTACACCATAAACGATGCAACAACACCTTATAACATATATAACATGGCATATCTTATCGTATAAGATAAATGTGAGATGCTCGCCTGTTTAGGTATCTCTTGCACCTCGTAACCGAAATGACATTAACTAATATGATCAAATCCAAAAGGGCCTTGATGAGGGGTGCAAACCTATGTGCTGAGTGTTCCCAGACGTGCCTTAGTCAACTGTACCACGACATGGTATAAGAAATGCAACCAGTGCTACTGCCCTCACGAGGATCCCGAAACTTCTACTGAAGCCTAACCAGGATTTCACACACAAAGCAATCCAGGTCAGAGGTAGAACTATTTGGTTGACAGCCTGAGTGCATGAGGAAATTGTGTGAAACCCCGGTTAGGCATCAGTAGAAGCCTCGGGATCCTCGTGAGGCTAGTAGCTCTCCAGGTTGCAATTCTTTTCCATGCCGTTATACAGTTGACTAAAGCACGTCTGGGAACATCCAGTGCATAGGTTCGAGCCCTCATCAAGGCCCATGTGGATTTGTTAATTTGATATATCACGTTACTGTGATTTCTGTGTGTATTAACTAATATTATCTGGCCTGAATTTTTCTAGTAAAGAGGTCAAACAGAAAAAAAGTATTTCTCAACAAGTGGTGAGGTAGCTACGCAGTGTGGTTCGAAATCTCTCAAACAGTTTAAGATAAAAACGAAGCACTACCTAATAAATTCCCTGTAACCTACCTTACCCCTCTATTGTCAACCCATGTCAGTTATTTTTTTAATCAACGCTGTTTGTCGACCTATTGTATTTGTGCTGCTTTTTCAGCCATGTACCCCCCTTTTTTATCTCTATTTTTATTTGTTCTCAACACATTTTATTCTTTATACTCAATTAGTATTAAGCTTTAGTCATTTAAGTTTTCATGCCCGAAACGCTTTGCGTAATAGTGGCTTTAGGCATTGTATGTACTAGCTCTATCTATAAATCAATCATTCTTTGTAATATCTCTTGAATGTATGTACCTTACCTAAATAAACATTTATTATTATTTATTATAACTCAAGGAATTTGATGAATGGTAGCTCTGTGATTCCTGTGTCTCCCAGAGAAGTTTTTTTAAGGCAACGGTGCACCAGTCTCTGTCCAAGTTCGTGTGCAAGAGGCGTCTATCCTCCCTTTCCCTGCCTGGATGCATCCAAAACGGTACGAGTTTTATTTTATCAGCAGTGACATTTATTTTATATTTTTTTTGTAAATACTTCTATGAGATGCGAAGTGTTTTTTTTATTATATACAGTCATCAGACTGCTTGTTTTAAGATTACTTTATTGATAAATAGAGATCTGTTGATGTGACATATCCATTTTCTATGAGAACTTCTGAAATCCCAATTTCTTTGAAAGATTAACTAAACTATTTTAGGGTTAGTTAGTGTTAGTATTTGCCTAACATGAGTGCATTTTTTTCTTGGTTTGCTAGGAGTTAGTATTAAGTAAGTAAGTAATTATCAAAAGAAGGCACCAAACCGGGAAGGCTATGTACCGCAATTAAATGTGCGGAATAATCAGAGGGCGCTAAATATCACCAAGGATGCCAATACGAGAACAAAAACGCATAAGGCGAACGATATCAAAAGTATCCGAGACACCAAGAATTCTATTGAGGGACAGGCGGCCGCGAGGGGCTGTCGGAAAGCAAGACACACGCTCGTCCTGGAAGTCAGGACATTCAAGAAGGACATGCACGACCGTAAGAGGGACAATGCAATTAGGATAATAAGGAGCAGGGCGGCGCTCCATCAAGTGACCATGGGTTAAGCGAGTATGGCCAATACGCAACCTCACCAGAGCTGTTTCCCATCACCGGTTACGGTGGTAGGAGGACGGCCATGAGGAAACACAACATTTAAGAGTACGTAGTTTGTTACCAGTAACAGACGACCAAGAAGCCTGCCAATGGGTAAGGATGGAGGAATGGATAACCGGGTAAAAGTCGGAATATGGAATACCTTTATGAGAGATGGGACAAGAGCGGACAGCTTCCTTGGCGGCAGCATCCGCACGCTCATTTAAAGACACACCAATATGGCTGGGAACCCAACAAAACTCAACCGACTTAAATTTACTGTGAACAAGAAACAGCCAATGCTGGATCTCGACAACTACTGGATGAACCGGATTAAAGGACCCGAGAGCCATGAGGGCACTACGAGAGTCAACAACAACCACAAAGGAAGACTGACAACGAGAATGCAGGAGACGAAGAGCATAGAGAATAGCATAAAGCTCTGCTGTAAAGATGCTAGTCTCCAGAGGTAAGCGACACATATAAGTGCGATCAGGAAAAACAACAGAGTAGCCAACACCGTCCGCAGACTTAGACCCATCGGTGAAGACAGAAACGGAGCGGGAGTGAGAAGAAAAGTGCTCAAGGAAAAGGCGTTTTAGAACCGTAGGAGGGGTAAAAGCTTTAGTGATGCGGGTCAAGGATGTACAAAACTGCAGAAGGGGGACTCTCCACGGGGGCAAAGAAGGAACAACATGAGGAGAAACATTAGAAACACGAATGGAAAGGGAATCCGGACAGAAAGAGGGAGGCGGTGTAGAGGAACAGGAACCGCAGGAGGGGTAAAAGTTAAAGCACGACAGAGACGAGAGGAAGGATGTTGTAAGGACCACGCAAGATAGCGAAGACAGTAGTGATCACGGCGGTCCTGGAGAGACAGGAAGCCAGTGTCAACATACAAGCTAAGGACGGGAGTCAAACGAAAGGCACCAGAACTGAGGCGCAACCCAGTATGGTGCAAAGCATCAAGACGGCGAAGAGTAGAAGGAGAAGCAGACGAGTAAGCAGGGCACCCATAATCGAGCTTAGACAGGACGAGAGAGGAATGTAAAGCAACGAGAGTGCGCCTATCCGCTCTCCAAGAAGTATGGGACAATACCCGTGGGAGGGTTAGGGCCTTATAGCACGGAGGTAAGAGATATGAGGAGACCAAGACAAACGAGTGTCAAGGAATAACCCCAAAAGCTTCGCAGAATCTTTGTACTCAAGGGGATGACCATAAAGTGACAAAGAGGGACGAAGAACGACCCGTTTCCGAGTAAAAGACATGGCACAAGTCTTAGAAATAGAGAACTTGAAGCCATGATCGGTGGCCCAAGACGACACGGCATCAATCGCAAGTTGAAGCCGGCGCTGAAGGAGAGGGAAATCATCACCCTGACAGCAAAGGGTAAGATCATCGACATAGAGAGCGGAGAAGACACCTGAAGGAAGAGAGGAAAGAAGACCATTGAGGGCAACCAGAAAAAGAGTAGTGCTCAGAACACTACCCTGGGGCACACCTTCGTATTGCTGAAAAGAGGCAGAGAGAGCGGTACCAAGGCGCACCCGAAGGAACGACGAGAGAGGAAGCTGCGGAGAAAGAGAGGGAGATGACCACGAAGGCCAAAAGAATGAAGCTGGGATAGAATATGATATCGCCAAGTGGTGTCGTAAGCCTTTCCAGGTCAAAAAGGATGGCAACAATGGAGGTCCTCGTAGCAAAAGCAGTACGAATATAGACCTCCAAGTTCACCAGGACATCTGTCGTGCTGCGGCACTTGCGGAAACCAAATTGAGAAGGGGAGAGGAGGTGATGGTGTTCCAGGAACCACATCAGACGAACGTTAACCATACGTTCAAAGAGTTTGCAGACACAACTTGTGAGGGCAATAGGGCGAAAGTCCTTAGGGGAAGTTCCCAGAGACCCTGGTTTGCGAACAGGGAGGACAACGGCATCGAGCCAGTCCTCAGGGACTGACGACGACTCCCAGATCCGATTATACAGACTCAGTAAATACTGAGACGTGCACGGAGGGAGATGGCGAAGCATCTCATAATGAATACCATCGGAGCCCGCCGCCGTAGAACCGCAGAGGGCCAGGGCAGAACGAAGTTCAGAGAGAGAGAAGGGATCGTTATAGGAAAGTCGAAGACGAGTGCAGAAATCTAAAGGACGAGACTCAAGGACAGGTTTACGAAGAAGGAAAGATTGGGGAAGATGAAGACCAGAGCTAACAGAAGAAAAGTGGGAACCCAGTTCGGTAGCGACCTGCAACGGGTCCGCCACAAGAGTACCACGGAGGTGAAGGACCGGTGAAACATCGGGAACGAACTTACCCGCTATCTTGCGGATACGCTTCCAGATCTGTGGCAGGGGAGTTTCGGACGTAATTGTGGAGACATAAGATGCCCAACATTCACGTTTAGCCATACGGATGGCCCTACGGGCCACCGCACTCGCTTTCCGAAAGAAAAGAAAAGAATCGGCCGTCTGCCGACGGCGGTGCCTCTTCCAGGCTGCACGCTTACAGCGGACAGCCCGAGCACAGTCTGCATTCCACCAGGGAACGCACTTCCGTGGACCCCGAGAGGAAGAGCGAGGAATAGAGCGGAGGGCAGCGTCGAAGACTGTCATGAAAAAGGAGGAGAGCGCGAGGGAGAGGCAGAAAGGAGAGGTCAGAGAGAGCAGCACTGAGGGTAAAGAGGTTCCAGTCCGCTTTAGCAAACTGCCACCTAGGGAAGGAGAGGGAAGGACGAAAAGAGAAAAAGGAAACAAGGATGGGGAAATGGTCACTGCCATGGAGGTCATCAAGAACCTGCCACGTGAAATCTAAGTAAAGAGAAGAAGAGCAAAGAGAAAGATCAAGACAGGAAAGGGTGCGAGTCCGAGAGTCCAAATGAGTGGGCTCACCAGAATTCAGAAGAGACAGGGAAGAAGAGAGGATAAACGGCTCAAGAAGGCGACCTCGGGTATTCGTCAGAACATCACCCCAAAGAGAATGACGACAATTGAAATCACCCAGCAGGAGCACAGGCTCCGGCAAGGAGTCCAGGAGGTGTTTCAGATCAGGAAGAGAAAGCGGGACACTCGGGGGGAGATAAATGGAACAAACTGTGTACCATTTCCCCACAAAGATACGAGCAGCAGAACAATGGAGAGGCGAAGGAAAAAGTAAGGGGACAAAGGGAACATCAGAGCGAATCAAGAGAGCAGAAGAATTAGGAGCCCCAGCTGTTGGGGTGGGGGGGGGGGAGAGAAAGGAATAGCCACGAAAACGACCAGGACGAGCACCAAGCATCGGCTCCTGGAGACAGACACAAAGGGGCAAAAACCGCGAAATCAGAAGTTGGAGTTCGAGGAAATTGGCGTAATAACCTCGAACGTTCCATTGAAGAATAGACATCGACGAGAAGAGAAAGGACAACAACAGAGAACAAGGAAGAAACAAAGGCAAAAGAGCAACATAGCACGTTAAAGAATATCAGGGTCAGCAAAGTCAGGGTTAGGGGGCATGGGTAAACTGAGCAAAGACGGAGGGAAAGAAGCGGGGGAACAGACCAGAGGTGGGCGGGCGGGGTCCGGAGGAAGAGGAGGAGACAACGGAGAGGAGCAGTCAAGGACAGCAGCAGGAAGAGGGGGAGTAGAAAGAGGGGAGCGCACCACAGCAAGGGCAGCAACCGAGAGGGAAGCGGGGGCCAAAGAAACCTCCATAGCAGGAACAGGGGGCGCAACCACCGAAATGGGAGGGGAAGGAGTGATAGAGGCAGAAGTAGGGGCCGAGGAAGAAAGCGAAACCTTCTTACCCGCCGGGGAGGAGGAAGGAGAGGAGCCAGGCTTACGCTTCTGACTTAAAGAGACAGGTGTTCCAGCAACTACGTACTGGGCAACGGATTCTAGCGTCTCAACAGGAGAAGCTGAACGAGAGCACACACGACGGCCGTTTGGAGAGCGATGGACATCAGCCCGCACCGACAGGTGGCAGGGAGAGTCAAGAGATGGAGGGGAAGGATGGGAAGGAGGAACGGAGAGAGACGAGGAAGAAGACACAGGACACAAGACAGACCGGGCAGAAAGAAGGGGAACCCCAGACAGAGGACCAGGAGGTGGATCCTTCGGGACAGAACTCAAAGGAACAGAGAAGGGGGCAGTGGGCATATCAGGGTCCAAGGCCCGGAAACGGTTGCGAGTCTGAGGAAGGTGAGAAGGACGAGGAGAGGAAGAGCGCAACACGTGAGCATAAGAGATATTAGCATAAGGCGGGAGTCGGCGAACCTGGCACCTCGCCTCAGGAAAAGATAAACACTCCCGGTGTTTCAAGTTGAGGACGGCTGCCTCAAGCTTGTAATGGACACACGCACGGGAGAAGGTAGAATGGGCCTCACCGCAGTTGAGGCAACGATCCCGGGGAGAAGTGCACTCCAACTTAGAGTGACCTTCGCTACCACACAAAAGACAGAGAGAGACAGTCCCAGAGCAGTGGAGGGCACCATGCCCAAACCTCCAGCACTTGTTACAGAGCCTAGGATTGTTGTTGTTGTTAAAGATTCGCTACCTGGAACAAAGTTCCAAGTAGCACGGGCTATGGTGAGCCCGTAACTTCACCCTTAGAGCCTAGGAGAAGGAATACACTCCTGGACAGAGCACCTGGCACCAGCAAGAATGACAGAGGATGGAAGGGTCCGACCATCAAAGGTAATTTTCACAACCCGAAGGGGTTGACGGCGACTACCACGAGGGGGACGAGTAAACGTGTCCACCTCGAGAATAGAATGACCCTGGGCATCAAGGATATGTCGAATATCGTCGTGGCAGTCTCGCAGATCCCGAACACCGGTCGCAACATGGGGCAGGAGGAGAATAATGCCAACACTGGCGTTCAACTGAGCGTTCTTTGAGACCTGAACAGGGGTCTCGCCAAGGCAGGATAAGGCAGCCAAGCGGGAAGCTGCATCCTGAGAAGGAGCAGCAACGACACGTGTACCGAGACGAGTGGGGTTGAAGGTAACAGAGGCATCCACGGAATCAACGAGATGTTGATGGAGGGAGAAATCGTCAGGAGGCGCAGAATCAAGAGGGAGGAGATCAAAATATTTGGCCCATGAAGGGGGACCAAACAAGGCTTGATAGGTATCAGAACGGGAAGGAATCGAGCGAGGGCGGCCGTGACGAGGACGGCGTTGAGAACCCCCAGAGAGAGAGGGGTTAAAAGGTGCAGTAGTTACAACTAGAGATGGAGCCGAGCCAGGGGACGAGGTAGTCACCACTGGGGGCTTGGGGCTCGACCCAACCACAGAGGAGGGAGGGGAGCCGAGGGGAGGAGTCAGAGAGGCCAAAGGAGGAGCAAGGTCGGGGTCCAATGCAGCGGAGGCTACAGAGCCCGGTCTTCCAACACGGACCGATTCGGGGGGCTTGGTCGCCCACCCCACGAACCTGAGAAGGTAAAGGAGAAACAGTAGAAACAGTATACATCATCGCTACGATAAAGAAACATTCATTCACGAATGTGCCCCCACACCCACCATGGAGCCACAATTAGAGGCAGGACACCCAACAAGAAGCTATCGCCGATCATGCCGGGGCCTCCTAGGGGTGCGTCGTGAGGATACGCCCCACAAACGCCACCTTAAGAACCGACAGTCCGTCGAGATCGGGTTCAGTGACGAAAGGGGGATTGACAATAAAAGGTTCCCCTCGCTCTCGACGTTGGGTACTACAGTTCTACGGGTGCAAGAGTATGCCTCCTCAAGCACCCGGGCGTCAAAATAAAAGAAGTCCAAAGGAATAACCAAAACAAGCAAAAGGTCGGCAGGAAACGGCAAGCAGATAGGAGAAGAGGGGGGGAGAAAAATGAAACGGAAGGAAAAGGAAAAGTTGCTCAGCACAATTGGAGAGGACGGCAGCAGGAGCACAAGGCCATAAAAGGACAGAGGACTGTCCCAAGAAGCATCACACTCCGGCAGCCGCCCGCTAAGCCCCCCTCACGGCATCAACGATCTGAGCGGGGAGGTTGGACAAACACATAAATATACTTCATGAAGGGGTGTTACGGCCCTAATGGGACTCAACCAGGTTCTTCTCTGATGGTATTAGAGTTTGGGTATCCGGCCCCAAGTTAGTAGAGGCTTTCAAGGGGTGAGCTCCGTAATGCAAGAAAAATAAACACGGGAGGTACATTAAATACACAAGTTTATCACTTTCTCTATATATAATTCTTTTCCCACCACCATATATAAATTAAAAGTCACAAACGGGAAATATTACTACACAATGTACGTCTTCGTCTCCCTCTGAAGACGCTGAACACTTGGTGACGCTCACTCCGTGCAGTCGTGCCTGGTTTCCTATTCCGTGGCACTACTCTCTGCAGGTACCAGGAAACCACGATGAATCTACCCTTGGCCACAGGCCAGCCAAATCACAATTCCACTGGGTGCCTCGTCGTGATGCCCCATAACCACAGTCCAGCCTGTAGCTGGCAGGTACCAATCAGCCTCACTGTTAGACCACTTCACGACGAATACTAGGGTTGCGAGCCCTAGGCAGGAGCCTCGTATAACTCGCTGGTTACTCTCCTCGTTCGGCACCACAGTCGGACGTCTCTTCCACCAGCCAGCCCCGGGTACCGCGAATCCCGTCGCTGCCACTCCTCAGGCAGACAGTTGAACACTCAGCGGTGCTCGTCCGGTGGCGGCTCACTGCTTCTGCAAAGCAGACTGGTGAAGAGACCTTGGCTGCCTTGGGTAGACTGATTCATCGTACATCACAGCTGTCCTAGGTTAACTCTGTGAAAGCAGACACGTCATCAGTACTGGGACACTACATGGGAACCATTAGGAAACATCACTTACTGGCTTAGACACAAGCGTCCACCTTTTTGCTCCATAGATGGCGTTCACTGTCTAAGCGCCACCTCACCAGAGGTCAGCAGCGGCTACCTCACGAGCCGACTAGGACAGGAATCCAGCGCCTATTGCCGGCATATCCCATCATCACTAGATGGCGTTGTCCATGTTGTGGGGGTTTTTGGGAGCGGACTCACAGATGGCGTTGTTGTCACTGCTCAATGCTCCGACGATGGACTTGGGTTCGTAACAAGGGGTAACAAAGAAACAAACATAGACATATCAAATAAATACATACAGGTAGCCAACAATCACCAGAAATATTCTCATTTAATAAGAAGGTAAGATAATATCTTTAAGCACTGATCACTAACTTAAACGATACAAGAATATATGGGTAAGCAAATAATGGTCTAACCAGGCAAGTAGCTATGTTAACTGAACTAAACAGGCAATAATCTATTTTGACTTTTCTCATGATTACAGGTCCATCTCAAACAACTCCACCCATGCTACTGCCTACCGAGTCACCTTGCAGGCGTGGCTTCAACACATTACCAATTAAGGTCCAAATGAATACTCGTAGATACTCTGCTATCTGTGAGTAATACTTATGAACATATTTATACATACCATAATATACATTAAACACTAATTAAATTAGTAATTTAATAATTACTAATAATTATTAAAAAATGTAATTAAAAAATGTAATTAATAAAAGACACATATAAGAACAGTGATTACTCCATATATAGGCATCCCCCCCCCCCCACATGATGCCACTGCCTCCCCCACATGAATAAACATGCAATAGCATAAAAAATATATATCATACAAGCACACTACAGCATGCTACACTTAACTCGAGCCATATACTCGACGAAAACAAAAGGACATAATGTTAATCTCCCAATAACTGAGGAAAGAAATTAAAATTGAGATCCTTGGTCAAATAACCCACGAGTGGTGATCATGGTTCTTTTGTTCTTGATTATAGTTGGGCAGTAGGCAAAGTCGCGTTATTGTCAAACTTTGTTGATAGGTCACTTATATCCTGTCGTACTTTGCAGTATTGTACGGTGGTGGAAGTCTCTTTCTCCACCTTGGTGTTGGGAGACTTTGGGCGTACGTCTCTGCACAGTGCTGTATGATGTTGACCCTTATTGCACATGTTGCAGGTGCATACTTGGGTTGCACAGGTACTGGCATCATGTGACCTTAGACACCTGGTGCATTTATGTATCTCCTTGATTCGCTTTACATGTGTAGCACGATCAGGGTAATTTGGGCAGTGATATATTTAATGTTCTTCTTGGCCGAACAAACACACTCTCCATCCTACAGCACCTTTGGGGGTCAACGACTTGGGTGACAGAGTGACTGTAGGCTTGGAGGGCCTCACTGCGTGTAATTCAATTCCTTGGAAATTGAACCTTGGACATACCTTGTTTCCACCTTGTAGTGGAGGTAGATGTTTTAGATTTGATTGGAGTACTGTCTGTTCTCGGTGATTTATTGTGGGGGATTAATGAAGGTTTAGTTGTTGGTTTACCATCTGTATGGTAAGGCTCGTTGTAAATTCAGCGGTAAAGCTGCATTTACCAGCTCGTTGTCTCTCTACTCTGGAGCATAAACCTTTAGTAATCTTCTATACTGTCAGAGATTATTTGTTTTGTATGGTATACAACTCATCCAGTGTTTCACTGGGTAATTTGCGCTTTACAATAACTTTTGTTAACCAATCTGCATTATTGAGATCAACCTTAACCCTTTAACTGTGCAACGTGCCTGCAGGCCCACGCTTGGGGTGTGCTATGCGCCTCCGGGTGTTTGTATTTTTCATGTTCAATTTAAAAGTGGCGCGCGGTGACGCGGGTATGGAATGGATGGCTTTGGGCCCCAGTGATCGTCTGCCATCTTGAAAAAAATCCCAGCATGCCCTGCGGCCGTGGGGAGCCTCAGTTTCCAAGCAGCAACCATGTCTGACACATTGTCAACGAGCTCCCGTTCCACGGTGACCCGCGGTCATGGAAAACGATTCTGTGAGGAATAGATTCGCGATATTTTGTACGACGACGGTGCTATGGATGATGACCTGGACTACGATCTAGAGAAAGATCTGACACAGAGGTCTAATACGAGTGAGGAAGAGACAGAAGTGGATGATGTGGCGAGAGTGTACGGTACACGCTCCTCACCCAGCCTGTCTCGCCGCCCTGGGTCAACACCGTTATCATCACCACCATCATGTATGTCCCCAGATGCTAGTTCATTATTCAGTGACAGTACGTGTGACGAATCTTTCTCGGGCTTCAATGACATTGGCTCTGATACGAGTATTGTGGACGACCCGAGTACTACCAGTGAGGGTGGTACCAGGCGGGGTTTTGCTGCCTTTAGCAACACGTCGAGGCAGGCGGCAGTGTGTCTCACAGCATGACGACAGTGGGCCCTCAACATCAGGTGTCAGTGGTAGGCCTACGGTACGGAAATCTGCCTCACGCAGCTCCAGCAGCAGACGACATAGCCGTCGTTTTGGGTGCTCGTGGTGGTGTTGGCCGTGGTGTTGGCGACAACACCAAACCCCCTGGTGTACTTGTGTGGAAGGATTGTGCCACATTTGTCCCTCAAATACCAGCAATTGATGATACCGACGTTGGTGTTACAGGTTTATTCCTGTGATGATATGGCAGACATGGAATATTTCCAGGCATATTTTGACAATGTCTTCATGACTCATCTTGTGACCGAGATAAACACGTACGCCCACACCCTCATAGACGGCGGCATATTACCTGCCTCACGCCTCACGCGATGGAAGGATACGTCAATTGACGAGATGTACGTGTTTCTGGCACTATGCATGATGATGAAACACTCTGAGAAAGCTGTCGTCCAGGACTATTGGAACAAAGACAGCCTTGTTCCATCGCCCGTCTTCAACCGGTATAAGTTGCGGGATAGGTTCCTGTTGATTCTGAGGTACCTGTATTTCGAGAACAATGCAAATGAGGACAGACACGACAGACTGCGGAAGGTACGCAAGGTATTCAGCGACCTGCGAGGGAAGTTCAGGGATTGTTTTGTACCTGGACAGAATGTCGTTATCAACGAGTCGCTTGTACTGTTCAAGGGCAGACTGGCATTCAAGCAGTACATCCCTTCCAAGCGGCAACGTTTTGACCTGAAGTTTTTCGTGCTGTGCGATTGTGAGACTGGTATCGTTCTGGACATGATCTTGAATTCTGGTACAGATGTCGACATACCAGCTCAAGATGAACACGGGTTCTCCGGCAGTGTCGTAAAAACCCTGATGGAACCGTTGCTAAACAGGGGGCATATACTGTTCACCGACAACTATTATACCAGCCCCCTGTTGACCAGATACCTCCTAGCCCACAACACCGGCGTATGTGGCACTGTGAAGCTCCTCAAGAAGGAAATGCCAGTGTTTGATATAGGTATAGGCGTGGGTGAGTGCCAGCTGCGCAAGTGTGACAATACGCTGTCAGTGCGGTGGAAAGAAAGACGCGAGGTGAATATGCTGACGACGATTCACACCGGTGCCATGTTGGACACTGGCAAGGTCCATTTTCAGACACGCAACCCCATGTACAAGCCGGACTGTGTCATAAACTATAACGTGAACATGTGCCTCGTCGACAAATGTGACATGATGCTTGGTGGTGTGGCGTGCGTGCGCAGGGGTGCAAGCAACAATGCCACACGCAGCTACAGACAGACTGCGGGGTAATGAGAACTTCGGGGTACACATGCTGGAGCATATGCCAGGCACAGCATCACGGGAGAAGGGTAAACGTGCATGCATTGTGTGCAGGAACACTACACGCAGAGCACAAAAGCATAGATGCATCAGCACCTGGTGCGTGGAGTGCAAGGTGCCACTCTGCACTTTGGCTGTTTCGCAGCATATCACACACTCGCGGAGTACTGAGTGTGTGTGTATATAGTGTGTGATTCTGTACAGTGTGTATATATAATGTAAATATAAATATATCTGCGTGATATATTAGAAATAAGTGCAGGATAAGTGTAATTTTTTGAGATGCGCATAAGACAGTGTCTACGGACGGTACGGATGTTCTACTGCCATAATATAGTGTAAATGTTCACCGTACATCGGTTCAGCACGTAAAATGTAATAGATTGTATTTGGAACTGTGCGCAAAAAATGTGCAAAAATATATTCGCAGCAGCGCGTACATCCCGCCCTGGGCGCCCCACCGGCCCTGGGAGCTTACGGCACGGGCACATGGGGAATGATGACGTCACGCGCTATCTTATGGACCCCATAGCAGCCAAAGTAAGTACAATTTCGACATTCCGTTGCTATACCCATATACAGGGAGGGTTTTTTGACACTTTCAGAACAAAAATTATTTTTTTCCCGAGAATTAATTTCTTGCACACTTGGGGGGGGGAGGGTGTCATATTTGGAGGCCGTGCAGTTAAAGGGTTAAGGGGTAGATCTTAAGAATCTAAATTCTCCTCCAGTGACGTAGGAGAATTTTCCAAATATGAAATATAGTGAAAATTTTTAAAGAAATCTACCGTTATTTGGCATTAGTGCCGTGAAAATTTAAATCCAATATGATACAAAATGAATTTTTTACGAATTGTTTAAAAATAAATGCGTGCGAGACAGGTGGCAGCCGGTTCTGATAATAACGATAACACCTCCTATATACTGGAAATCAAGGATAAAAAGATGCAAGCACTGACAAATGCATCAAAGAAGAAAAGTAGTAGTAAGCAGGGGTCCACAAAGTGGGTATGCAGCTGGTGCCACTTGGAGGACAAAATTTTACATATAATAATGAGTTAGTATTGTTTTACTATTTATTTTATTATATATCATATAAATACTTTGCCTAATGGCAATATTTCTTATGTCCCTTTGTACGAAAAGCTAACAACCACTTTTTTTGTGTTTTTTTCCTCTCCTTTGTTTTTTTGCGGATTTTGTTGTAACTTCTACATCTTAGAGAAGGCATATCCGGCACTAAGCATGTGAAGTTGGAACGAAATTGGTCAATATGTTAATCAGTCACTGGTGGCAGAAGTTGTGACTTTTATTTTTTTTTTTGGGTGGGGGGAGCAATTTATTTACAGATTTCAAACTCTATTACCTTTGTCTCTTTAGGTTCTATTGATTAATGCGGACCAGATGAAGGCATTATCACTTATATATGGGCAATAAAGTTACCGCAATATATATTTTTGTTATCCCTATATTTAGTTTTTTGGGAGAGTTATTTTTTCTTGACTTCATTTTAACACATATTGGCTTTCAACGTTCACATATTCGAGTATGAATGACAAGCAATGTTTATTATAACATACACGAAAATTCATTCATTATAGCTGCCATTTTCATTGTCAATAACTTAAACTTCAATTATCTCTAAAAAATTGATTTAAACTTTGAGACCGAATAAAAAATTAAGTTTCTGACTGAATCTCACCATTTTTACATATTATGTGCAAAATGCTTAGTTCTAAGGAGTCCTTGCTGTCGTTTAGTCATAAACCCATAACTTTTGGAGTTATACATTTTTTTGCATCTAAATTTTGCACATATTTAAATGGAAGGCCACAGTGAATATTTTTTTACAGTAAACAATGCTCTCAAACAATATTTTGCAGCAAGAAACATAAAGGTTACATACCATTCTGAGGCCATAATGAATTAAATAAAAATTGGTGACATTTTAACATTTTTATACCCAACTAGCTGTACCCGGCCATGTGTTGCTGTGGCTCATGCTGAGCACCAGCATCCTTCTCCTGTCCCCCAGTCCTCCCCTTCATTCCCCCTTCCACCATCCCCTCGTCCTCCCAACCATTCCCCACTCTTCAGTTCCCTCGTCCTTCCCATCTTTTTCCCCCCTCCCCCGCCCTATTGTCCTCCCCACTATCCCTCACTCCACTGTCCCCTTCGTCCTTTTAACCATTCCTCACGCTACCGTCCCCTCGTCCTCCCCACCATTCCCCACTCCTCTGTCCCACTTTGTCCTCCCCCCATCATTCTCCATTCCCCTGTCCCCTCGTCCCCACCATCCCCAACTCCCCCCATCACCTCGTCCTCCTCACCATTACTCCCCCCCCTCCCCAGTCCTCTCATCCTCCCCACCATCCCCCACTCCCATCCCCTCTTCCTTCTCACCATTCCCCACTCCCTCATCTAATACATTTCCAAATTATCTGATGTTCACATCAGAAAATTAGGAATATCAAATGATCAGCATGTATTTGATGCATCACGTTAGTGTGACCTCTGTGTGTAATGGTGTAAGGGCGAAGAGGGAGAACGGCCTACTGACATAGCTCGGGTGCAGAGGGGGAGTTGTGTAAAATCCTGGTTTGTGCCTCGGAGAGGCTACGGGATCCAGTAAGTTCGGTAGAACTTCGGTTTCAACTCTTTTAACCCTGTCGTAGCTCAGTCGATTAAGGCAGTGTCTGGAATGCTCCCAGAAGCAGGTTCGAATCCTTGACACGGCCCTTGTGGATTTGTTCATCAAATGATCTGATGTTCCCATCACTGAAATATAAGAAAAACAGTTAAAAAACGAACACAAAATGAAAAACAATGAAAAAAAAACTATACTCAAGAAATGAACGGTATGGTAAACAACACAGCTCAATTCCAACGCAATGTCACACAAAATAATTAGATCAAAATAAAAATAAATTTAAATCTATGAAAATTCAGTTTTTCAATGCAATCGGAAACATTGAAATGAAATTGTAACATAATGAGTATAGCGTGTGTTGCTCTTATGTGCAACAGATGGTGTTGTTTATTAAATTTTGTTTTTAACCTGTCACAGGTGTGGCATCTAGACTTATAATTACGACATGAACGGTATGGTAAAAAACACAGCTCAATTCCAATGCAATATCACACAAAATAATTAAATCAAAAGGAAAATAAATCGAAATCTATGAAAATTCTATTTTTTAATGCAATCGAAAACATTGAAATGGAATCATAACATATTTAGTGTAGTGTATGTTTCTATTATGTGCAACAGATGGTGCTGTTTTAAAAAAAAAACTTGTTTTTACCTGTCACAGTTGTGGCATTTATATAGTAGGCATATAAAAACATCCGCGTATTTGAATGGAATGGTGTGTAAAAATTTCAGAGCCATCGGTGAAAAACTTTCGGAGATTACAGCATATGTTGCTCTTATGTCCAACAGATGGTGCTGTTTTTAAAAAAAGCATGTCTTTTCCTGTCACAGGTAAGGCATGTATATAAAAACACGCACCTATTCGAATGCAACGTTGTGTCAAAATTTCAAAGCAATCGATAAAGAGGTTTCGAAGATTTCTCGCACACAAAAAACACACGAAAAACACAGTTTTTCAAAAAAGCAAGTCTTTTTCTGGTCATATATATATATATATATATATATATATATATATATATATATATATATATTATATATATATATATATATATATATATATATATATGTCGTACCTAGTAGCCAGAACGCACTTCTCAGCCTACTATGCAAGGCCAGATTTGCTTAATAAGCCAAGTTTTCCTGAATTAATATATTTTCTCAAATTTTTTTCTTATGAAATGATAGAGCTGCCCATTTCATTATGTATGAGGTCAATTTTTTTTATTGGAGTTAAAATTAACGTAGATATATGACCGAACCTAACCAACCCTACCTAACCTAACCGAACCTATCTTTATAGGTTAGGTTAGGTTAGGTAGCCGAAAAAGTTAGGTTTGGTTAGGTTAGGTAGGTTAGGTAGTCGAAAAAACATTAATTCATGAAAACTTGGCTTATTAGAAAATCGGGCATTGCATAGTAGGCTGAGAAGTGCGTTCTGGCTACTAGGTACGACATATATATATATATATATATATATATATATATATATATATATATATATATATATATATATATATATATATGCAAACAAGCCTGAATGGTCCCCAGGACTATATGCGAATGAAAACTCACACCCCAGAAGTGACTCGAACCCATACTCCCAGGAGCAACGCAACTGGTATGTACAAGACGCCTTAAACCACTTGACCATCACGACCGGACATAATGAGGTGATAGCCGAAGCTATTTGAACCACCTCACCGCCGGCACTCGGATGGTTATCTTGGGCATAGTATTTTACCAAATCACCTCATTCTTTGGGGCACACGTGAGGAACACAAATGCGAACAAGCCTGAATGGTCCCCAGGACTATATGCGAATGAAAACTCACACCCCAGAAGTGACTCGAACCCATACTCCCAGGAGCAACGCAACTGGTATGTACAAGACGCCTTAAACCACTTGACCATCACGACCGGACATAATGAGGTGATAGCCGAAGCTATTTGAACCACCTCACCGCCGGCACTCGGATGGTTATCTTGGGCATAGCATTTTACCAAATCACCTCATTCTTTGGGGCACACGTGAGGAACACAAATGCGAACAAGCCTGAATGGTCCCCAGGACTATATGCAATGAATACTCACACCCCAGAAGTGACTCGAACCCATACTCCCAGGAGCAACACAACTGGTATGTACAAGACGCCTTAAACCACTGACCATCACGACCGACATAGTCCTGGGGACCATTCAGGCTTGTTCGCATTTGTGTTCCTCACGTGTGCCCCAAAGAATGAGGTGATTTGGTAAAATGCTATGCCCAAGATAACCATCCGAGTGCCGGCGGTGAGGTGGTTCAAATAGCTTCGGCTATCACCTCATTATGTCCGGTCGTGATGGTCAAGTGGTTTAAGGCGTCTTGTACATACCAGTTGCGTTGCTCCTGGGAGTATGGGTTCGAGTCACTTCTGGGGTGTGAGTTTTCATTCGCATATAGTCCTGGGGACCATTCAGGCTTGTTCGCATTTGTGTTCCTCACGTGTGCCCCAAAGAATGAGGTGATTTGGTAAAATGCTATGCCCAAGATAACCATCCGAGTGCCGGCGGTGAGGTGGTTCAAATAGCTTCGGCTATCACCTCATTATGTCCGGTCGTGATGGTCAAGTGGTTTAAGGCGTCTTGTACATACCAGTTGCGTTGCTCCTGGGAGTATGGGTTCGAGTCACTTCTGGGGTGTGAGTTTTCATTCGCATATAGTCCTGGGGACCATTCAGGCTTGTTCGCATTTGTGTTCCTCACGTGTGCCCCAACGAATGAGGTGATTTGGTAAAATGCTATGCCCAAGATAACCATCCGAGTGCCGGCGGTGAGGTGGTTCAAATAGCTTCGGCTATCACCTCATTATGTCCGGTCGTGATGGTTAAGTGGTTTAAGGCGTCTTGTACATACCAGTTGCGTTGCTCCTGGGAGTATGGGTTCGAGTCACTTCTGGGGTGTGATTTTCATTCATATATATATATATATATATATATATATATATATATATATATATATATATATATATATATATATATATATATATATATATATATATATATGTTTATAAATATGACCGAAAAAGTAAGATTAATAATTCTAACACGAATTTTCTCAATTTTCCTTATGTTTGTTTTTACTGATGACGGTAAATGAAAAATCAATTCTCCAAAATTCATTCTTTATTTCTTAGTCTGACGCGACACTTGAACGCGTTTCGTAATAACTAATTACATTTTCAAAGACTTTTAGTTTTCACACACAACTATAACCTTAAAGCACTAAACAGTTCTTTACTATGCTATGATTTAAACAGCTTTCATCTTTCATTTTATACCCGCGTTTTGGGTGAGGTGATATGTTACAACAGTTTTTAATGAGGTGAACAAAACTTTCAACAAAGGACAGAACACGAAAACAATGGATATTAACTGGATATTAACTGGGTAAATTGAAGGTATGAATGGAAGTAACTGCGGAAGGGCCTATTGGCCCATATTTCTTGATGCTTCTATATTGGAGCGGGGTCTTGAAGTGGGTAGAATATAGTTGTGCATTAATTGACTGTTGATTGCTGGTGTTGACTTCTTGATGTGTAGTGCCTCGCAGATGTCAAGCCGCCTGCTATCGCTGTACCTATCGATGATTTCTGTGTTATTTGTTAAGATTTCTCTGGTGATGGTTTGGTTGTGGGAAGAGAGTATATGTTCCTTAATGGAGCCCTGTTGCTTATGCATCGTTAAACGCCTGGAAAGAGATGTTGTTGTCTTGCCTATATACTGAGTTTTTTGGGGCTTACAGTCCCCAAGTGGACATTTAAAGGCATAGACGACGTTTGTCTCTTTTAGGGCGTTCTGTTCCGTGTCTGGAGAGTTTTTCATTAGTAGGCTGGCTGTTTTTTTGGTTTTATAGTAAATCGTTAGTTGTATCTTCTGATTTTTGTCTGTAGGGATAACATTTCTATTAACAATATCTTTCAGGACCCTTTCCTCCGTTTTATGAGCGGTGGAGAAGAAGTTCCTGTAAAATAGTCTAATAGGGGGTATAGGTGTTGTATTAGTTGTTTCTTCAGAGGTTGCATGGCGTTTTACTTTCCTTCTTATGATGTCTTCAATGAAACCATTGGAGAAGCCGTTGTTGACTAGGACCTGCCTTACCCTACAGAGTTCTTCGTCGACTTGCTTCCATTCTGAGCTGTGGCTGAGAGCACGGTCGACATAAGCGTTAACAACACTCCTCTTGTACCTATCTGGGCAGTCACTGTTGGCATTTAGGCACATTCCTATGTTTGTTTCCTTAGTGTAGACTGCAGTGTGGAAACCTCCGCTCCTTTCCATGACTGTTACATCTAGAAAGGGCAGCTTCCCATCCTTCTCCATCTCGTAAGTGAAACGTAACACAGAATTCTGCTCAAACGCTTCTTTCAGCTCCTGCAGATGTCTGACATCAGGTACCTGTGTAAAAATGTCGTCAACATACCTGCAGTATATGGCCGGTTTCAAGTTTAAGTCGACTAAGACTTTTTTCCTCGATAGTACCCATGTAGAAGTTTGCAAACAGGACGCCTAGGGGAAACCCATGGCGACCCCATCTACTTGCTTATACATGTGCCATCCGGGCTCAAGAAGGTGCCTCCTTAGTAAAGCTTGGAATAGTTTCCTCAGGATATTTTCTGGCATGTCAAGGGGAGTACAGGCCGGGTCTCGATACACTCGGTCCCTATCATCCCGATGGTTTCATCCACAGGTACGTTGGTGAACAGTGATTCTACGTCCAACGAGGCTCTTATCCCTGTAGCCCGTGTTCCCCGTAGTAAGTCAACAAATTCCTTCGGGGATTTCAGGCTGAAGTTGCACGGGACAAGGATCAGTAAGCCGTTGAGTCGTTTCGCCAGTCTGTACGTGGGTGTGGGTATCTGGCTGATAATTGGCCGAAGTGGGTTTCCAGGCTATGCGTCTTGACTTTCCATACGCATATCCAGGTTTATTTCTCCAATAATCTTTGGCAGG
>WNGS01049693.1:0-16179 GCA_020271785.1 Procambarus virginalis | reverse complement strand
CTTACACTATCAACTGCCTCAACTCTGCTAGAAAAAAGATAACAGATTTGTTAAACATGAACGGCCATTTATAAAACCATGTTGCGACTCAATTATTAATTTATGTTTTTCAAGATGAAGACGATTTTATTTGCTATTATAGATTCGAGTAACTTTCCCACAATAGACGTAGGCTAATGGTCGATAGTTAGACGCAAGTGATCTATCTCCTTTCTTAAAAATGGTATCACATTTGCAACTTTCCAAAACTCTGGCACTGTGCCTGACTCTATTGATTTATTAAATATGATTGACAGTGGTCCAAAGCTCCTCTTTGCATTCTTTCAGCACTCTGGCAAACACTTCATCCGGCCTGGGGATTTGTTTGGTTTGAGTTTTACTATTTGTTTAAGAACATCCTCCCTGGTAACTGCTAAACTCGTCAACTGTCCTCGTCCCCACCCACATAGACTGTTGGGCTGAAGGCATAGTTTAAGTCCTCTTTAGTAAATACAGATACCAAATATTTATTAAAAATACTACTCATCTTTCAATCACTATCTGTTATTTGACCTGTCTCAGTTTTTAATGGACCTATCCTTTCCCTAGTCTTAGTTCGATATAACTGAAAAACCCTTTAGGGTTTTAGTACTAAACCGCGCTACAGGGTCATTTCGTTCTGAGTAGCTAAATCTAACACTGAAAAGCTGGTAGCCTTGAGGCACTCACCTTACAACATTTTCCACTCTGACTTGACTCCATTTTATACTAGTAGTATAGTATACTAGTATATATATACTAGTAGTATATAGTATAATAAAGTATACTTTATTAGAGTAGTAACATCTAGAAGTCTGCTGATTTTATTGCATGATCCATAGATGTGTGGCTCCTCTTGCATGATAGTATGATGATAGATGGAATTACTGGTGTCAATTTCACTTTGCCTCAGATCTACAAGATCTTGTTGAAGTTCTCGGTGCACTGCTGCTCTCAGATTGCTCATTGACAATCCAAGGTTACACTCATACGTCTCCTTTAAAGGCAGATTCTTTGGCTAACTTATCAGCTCTATCATGCATTCGGAGGCCAACATGAGATGGAGACCACATGAAATGGACTCTGTTACCATCCTTAATAATTTTTTTGTATTTGTGTCTAGCTTCGGACACGAGCATGTTACAGTTATGTCTTAAAGAGTTGAGAGCATTTAAGGATGATAAGGAGTCACTTACAATTAATGTATCAAGTTTGGAGACTTGTACACTTTCAGTGCAAGGAGCAAGGCAAATAGTTCAGTCTGAAGGGTAGAGGCCCAGTTGTTTATACGGACTCCCCACTCAAAGTATAGGCCATCGCCCATTTTCAGAACAACTGCACTTCCGGTTTCACCCGTGGTGCGGTGTAGGGAACCATCAGTGTATATGATTTGAGAGAGAGAATGTTCTGTGGACAGAGCATCAATATGGCTTAAGGCGTTGAGCTTTGCCTCAAGACGAAGCTTGGGCTGATCTCTAATTTGCTTCTTGGGAGGAAAGGGAGGGATTAAAACTGGAGAGAGTGTAACCTCCCACGGTGCAGGAAAGTGCCGTTGTTGTTTCTCTTGGTACAAATCATGAACCTGATACATTCTGAGTTGAGTTCCAGCTTTTGTTATCCATTTGGAACAATGCTGATCTTCAATAAAGAAATTCTGGAGGGCTTCTGTGCAAGGACTAGGATGAGTTAGCCTAAGCATTTTAATACTAATTTGACAGTTAATTTCAGCAACACGATCAACAACGCTCGGAATATTAAGTTCCTTTCTCATATTAAGTATCTTTGTGGTACGAGGGCACCCAAGGATTATCCTCAAGGCTTCGATCTGCAATTTTTCAAGCCCTCCAAGCTTTCTTTCAGGCATCAAAACAAGCAGAGGTGCAGCATAATCCACTAAAGATCTGATGTATGCAAGGTACATCATTTTGACAATTCTGACATTGGCACCATAGCCTGAGTGATAACCTGCAACAGCCTTGAGAGCTCGGAGCCTCTCTTTATACTGACGACAGAGTCTGAATACAACAGGACCGTACAGTGGCACCTCAAGGCCAAGGTATTTGAATCTGTTTACATAGTCAAGCTGGGAGCCATCAGACAGTTGCATCTTGCGAACAGCTCCTCCCTGCCTGGGTGGGCGCCGATTTAGTATCTTTGTTTTCTCTGCTGAGATAATTAAACCTAGGTTCTGACATGAGTCTAATACAGAGTTAAGAGTGTTCTGCATGATAGCATACCCAGTGGTGTGTAACATTATATCATCAGCATACCCAGTGGTGTGTATCTATATCATCATCATACCCAGTTGTGTGTATCATTATATCATCAGCATACCCAGTTGTGTGTATCATTATATCATCGGCATACCCAGTTGTGTGTATCAATATATCATCAGCATACCCAGTGGTGTGTATCATTATATCATCGGCATACCCAGTTGTGTGTATAACTATATCATCAGCATACCCAGTGGTGTGTATCATTATATCATCAGCATACCCAGTGGTGTGTATCATTATATCATCAGCATACCCAGTGGTGTGTATCATTATATCATCAGCATACCCAGTGGTGTGTATCATTATATCATCAGCATACCCAGTGGTGTGTATCATTATATCATCAGCATAGCTATAATGATGTGGACGTTGGGTTTGCTCGGTACAGAGTTTAACAGCGTGTTTATTAAGATATTAAATAAGGTAGGACTGAGGACACCTTCCTGTGAGGTACCTACTTCGAAGTCTCTTGTCATCATTAATAACTTTGTTGTATTTGTGCCTAGCTTCAGACACGTGCATGTTACAGTATGTCTTAAAGAGTTGAGAGCAATTAAGGATGATAAAGAGTTACAATTAATGTATCAGTTTAGAGACTTGTACACATTTCAGTGCAAGAAGCAAGGAAAATAGTTCGGATTGAAGGGGGGTAGAGGCCCAGTTGTTTATACGGACTTCCCACTCATAATATAAGCTTTTGATACAGTGCCACATAAAAGACTGATTAAAAAGATAGAGGTTCACTATATTGTGGATTCTATATTAAGCTGAATTAGGGCATGGCTATACCAAAGGAAACAAAGATTTAGAATCAATGGAGTTAAGTCGCAACACATGGTTTTACACATGGCCGTTCATGTTTAACAAATTTGCTCTCTTTTTATTCCAGCATAGTTGAGGCAGTTGATAGTGGTAAGGATTGTGATGTTGTGTTCCTTGACTTTAGCAAAGCTTTTGATACAGTGCCACATGAAACAATGTTGACCTTCAATAAAGACATTCTGGAGGGCTTCTGTGCAAGAGTTAGGATGAGCTAGCCTTAGCATTTTTATACCAATTTGGCAGTTAATTTCAGTAACACGATAAACAACGCTCGGAATATTAAGTTCCTTCCTCGTGTTAAGTATCTTTGTGGTACGAGGGGCATCCAAAGATTATCTTCAAGACTTCGTTCTGCAAGTTTTCAAGCCCTTTAAGCTTTTTTTCAGTCATCAAGGCAAGCAGAGGTGCAGCATAATCCACTAAAGATCTGATGTATGCAAGGTACATCATTTTGACAATTGTGACATTGGCACGATAGCCTGAGTGATAACCTGCAACATCTCCAAGAGGGCTTATGGAGCCTCTCATTATACTGACGACAGAGTTTGAATACAAAAGGACAATACAAGGCAAATTTTAAGGTACTTGAATCTGTTAACATAGTCAAGCTGGGAGCCATCAGACAGTTGCATCTTGTGAACAGCTCCTCCCTGCCTGGGTGGACACCCGTTTAGTATCTTTGTTTCCTCTGCTGAGATATGACTAAACCGAAGCCCTGACATGAGACTAATACAGAGTTAAGAGTGTTCTGCATGTTAGCATAACAAGTAGTGTGTAACATTATATCATCAGCATACCCAGTAGTGTGTATCATTATATCATCATGTATGATGATACATGATACAAGGAGGTTTAAATTGATCGATCGAACGATCTAAATTGGGTACTGAAATATGGTCAAAAGATTGGCGGATGCCGTTTAATACTGACAAATGTAAGGTTTAAAGGATAGGTAATGACGATAGATCGAGTTACAAGATATAAGCGAGATGCATGCATGGTGCTGAGATTGTGAAGTCGAATTATGAAAGGGATCTGGGAGTTATGATTAGTAAGAATTTAAAAAAAAATCAATGAATAAATGTTCGTAATAAGGCAAACAGAACACTGGGATTTATGTATTGAAACATTAGTAATAATTAAGATATCGGTTCATTGTTCTTCAGATATATCTTGCTCTGGGTAGGCTCCATTTAGATATATATGCACTTCACTTTTGGTCACAGTATATCCACAGCATGGATATAAATATACTAGAATGCGTCCAGCGGAGGATAACAAAGTTAATACCCCAAAATAGAAACCTGTCATATGAAGAAAGATTGTCAAAGCTTAAATTACATTCTCAAGAAAGACAAAGAATTATAGCTAGGTGGCATATGTTTTTGTTGATTTGTTTCTATATTTTCATAAATAAAGCATGCTTACTGTCTTATTCCAAGTTTTACGACAATTTTACAAGGTTTAAAATATAAAGCTCAATATATTTCAGCTTTTTTATACAGGAATTATACGTTAATATAACCTTATAATAACGTAACGATGTCGTGTAAATAACGTTATATTGACGACATATAAATGTTATATTTATGTTATAAGAACGTAAATTGGATAGGTTTACATAGAGTAAACAAAAAACGAAATGTTGACTGAAAATTGTTTATTTTTATATATAAAGCATGAAAACATTATAATTCCATAGCATTTACTATTATTTTTAAATTTTTACATAAATCTTAAAAAACTGTGTCTCAAGAATACATGTTTTTAGTTATATCTAGTGGTTTTAAGAACGTCAGAAATACGTATTTATGTCAAATGTTAGAGTATTACCTTTGTGGCACCATTTAAAAACGTTCACAAACGTTCTGTGTTTGCTGGGCTAAGGTCGCCAATCTAGCTAGTACTTTACTCACGATCAGACAATTTCCATTAATACAGTGGTAAGCATTCTCAGCCTAAAGTTTTCTTAATCGTGTTCAATGTTCAAACCCAACCTGAGGCAAACAATAAACAGGGTGAAGAAAGTAATAAATTGAAACAATAGGTAAAAGTATAAATCGTTTACAGAAATTAAAGATACACTGGCTTAGGCCGAAAAATATATTAACTGTCACTAGATGGCCACACTCCACTGTGGAACTCTATAACAATATGTAACACCGCTCACCAAACTATATTATCAGACCTATTAGGCTATTTCTCATCTCTGTGTTTTTCACCAAATAAAATGTTAATTTAATTTCCACTCATAAAATAGTTGCTATGATCTCATCAATAACAATTATTCTGGACCAAACAAACTCTAGTGTACCACCAATATACATATACTTAAATAACTTAATCTGGCTCTCACCACGATAAAACCACTCCGGGATCATAAAACAAATTATATCCACTCCCAGTCAAGCAAAGGAAATGGGGAGGGTACTTAATCCTCCTTTAATATGGAAGAACGTTAGCTTCAGTCTTAGAAGCTTGTTACAGTTGGTAGATGCCCCACAAGGACATCTTTGTGGTTCCTGTAGAGTTCCTCTTTCCAGTCTTTCGTAGTAAAACCATGGTTGTTCTTTTTCCCCCCTTGTCGATAAACGACCGACGACTGACCACCTCTGAAGGTTCCACTGGAATACGTCAAATGTCTCCCAGACGTCCGTCGATCTCCCACATTGATTACTGGTCCTCTCCTCCCATGTAAAAGTGACGTTGCTTCCCCCATGGCTGCTCTGCTGTTGAGACACGTAGACCATTACTGCCCCAAATGCTTTCCTCAGTATCCACACCTGGAGCGGCCCGCTGGCCAATACTCAATTTCCTAACTCCACCAACTTCACCAGTCTCCGTGGTGTAGTGGTAAGACACTCGCCTGGCGTTCCGCGAGCGCTTTGCCATGGGTTCGTATCCTGGCCGGGGAGGATTTACTGGGCGCTAATTCTTAACTGTAGCCTCTGTTTAACTCAACAGTAAAATGTGTACTTGGTTGTAACAACGATTCTTTGCAGCGGGGATCGTATTCCAGGGACCTGCCCGAAACGCTACGCGTACTAGTGGCTGTACAAGAATGTAACAATTCTTGTATATATCTCAAAAAAAAAAACTCTTGAGATACTCGGGTGTACACCGACGTCACTGGAGCTTCTCGTGTCCTGTCTCAGTATAGTACACCAGATCTTCTCGAAGTTGACCATTGCCTCTTGAGTACTGCTAAGCTTGATTTCCCTTCTGGTGACTTAAACTACACCTTTGTGGGACAGACATGTGACATGTCTCATCACGTTCTCCTCTAGGTGGTTAGTGACAGCTGGAGGCTTTCCCGCCTAGAGCCTAAGGTGCTGACGTCACACTATATCATGTCAGTGGCCCCCTCTGATTGGTCAAAAAGTACACAGCCCCACATTCGACAAATCACATTCCCAAACACCAGGAGACTTGACGCTCTCCCACCAGAACAGTTTGGCAGGAATCCTCGTCGTCGTCTCTCAAATCGAGCCGGCATATTTGCTTACAACGTTGATACTCATCACTTCCCCAAACGAACTTACAACAAACAATTTATTTATTTATTTATTTATTTATATACAAGAAGGTACATTGGGTTTGTGAGAATACATAGCATAGTATTTACAATCTTGTAACGCCACTAGTATGCGCAGCGTTTCGGGCAGGTCCTTAACCTAACAGATAATTTTAAGTAGGTAAATTCTAGCAGAATTAATAAAATGATAACAAATACATTGCAAGAAAAAAAATGAGATGAGAGAGATTAGTAAGTATATTAAAGCACATTTATATATTAAAGCTCTGATTGATTACATTGACAGCTTGATTGGTAATTTAAAAAAGATTAATAAACACCATACAGCAGATTGGCAGCACATAAAAGAAGACAGCAATGATCACAATGGTAAAGATGTTCAGATTGGGTACATAAAGATTGGGAGATTGGGTAGCAATAGATACAGTGCAATTTTAAAGCAAAAGGTAAAAAACTATGAAGATGAAATTAGGTACTTTTTAGTATTGTTTTTGAATGACGTAAAAGTTGGACAGCTTTTCAATTCAATAGGGAGTGAGTTCCATACACTGGGTCCCTTTATTTGCATAGAGTGTTTACACAGATTAAGTTTAACTCTGGGGATAACAAAGAGATATTTATTTCTGGTGTGGTGATAATGGGTCCTATTACATCTGTCCAGGAAGAGTTTCAGAGCAGGATTTGCATTTAAGAACAGGGTTTTGTAAATGTAGTTGACACAAGAGAATTTGTGGAGTGAGATTATGTTTAGCATGTTTAGGGAGTTAAGCAAGGGGGCTGAGTGTTGTCTGAAAGCAGAATTTGATATTATTCTGATAGCAGATTTTTGCTGGGTGATGATGGACTTGAGGTGGTTTGCAGTGGTTGAACCCCATGCACAGATACCATAATTAAGATAGGGATAGATTAGTGCATAATATAGAAAGATGAGAGCAGAGTTAGGTACTTAGGTACTCTTTTGGGAGCGGAAGCCAAACTGAATGTCGAATTTTACGAGATAGGAGTAGAGCTGTTTGTAGATAATTTTTCAAATATTTTTGATAGTATGGGGTAGGTTTGATATTGGTCTATAATTGTTTATGTCTGCCGGATTACCTCCTTTATGAACTGGCGTTACTCTTGCTTTTTTAAGGAAATCAGGGAAGGTATGACACTCAAGGGATTTGTTGAACAGCAGAGCTATAGGTGGCGCAAGGGCATGGGAGGCGCTCTTGTATACAATGGATGGGATTTCACTGATGTTCCCAGCTTTGGTTTTTAGTGAGTGTATGATGGACACAACATCTGTCGGGCTGACTGGTGAAAGGAGAAGAGAGTTTGGATAGCTGCCTGAGAGATATGTGTTGATATGTGTCTGAGTCTGTGGGATTTTACTGGCAAGGTTAGCACCAATCGATGAAAAGAAGCTATTAAATTCATTCGCCATTTCTAAATCAGATGACGGTGTAAGGCCATCCTTAGAGAGTGTTATCTGGTTGTGGGAGTGTTGTTTAGTTCCTAGGATATTAGAGATGGTATTCCATGTGCTTTTCATGTTGCCTTTTGCTTCTTTGAATCTAGTCTCATAATATGAAAGTTTAGCTTTTCTTATGATACTGGTAAGCACTGATGAGTACCTTTTAACTTCCTTTGTAACTAGGCCACTCCTAAATTTCTTTTCATATTCATGTTTTTGTTGATTGATTTAATTATGCCACTTGTGAGCCATGGTTTTTTTTTCTTTTATCAGTTACTTGTTTGTTAAGGAGGGGACAGTGAGTGTTGTAGAGGCTTAGAGTTTTGGAGAGAAAGTGGTTAGTTAATGAGTTTATATCCTGTGTATTATTAAATTCAGATTCCCAGTTAATATTGTGAAGTGCATTAGAGAGATTGCCTAAAGCTGATTCACTGTGTAGCCTGAATGAGAGTTTCTTGGTTTCTGGTGGTGTTGTGTCCATGTTTGCTATGAGGAAGGTAGGATAGTGGTCAGTTGTTCTGTCATAGATTACCCCAGATGTAAGGGGAGCTGTTATATTAGTCCATAAGTGATCCAGGGTAGTGGCAGATGTTTGAGTGACTCGGGTGGGCTTGGTGATTGTGGGGATTAGCATACAGGAGTGCATGCTGTTACGGAAATAGTCAACTTGAGGGTTGTTTTGAAGACCCAGGTCAATATTGAAATCACCTTCCAGAATGATGGGATTTTTGTTGAGATTGTTATTTATGATAAGATTCCTTACGTTGTCTGAGAATGAAGCTATGTTGGTATTAGGAAATCTATAGATGGCACCGATAGTCAGGGAGGATTTAAGGGATTTACTGGAGAACTTGGCAAAGGTATATTCACAATAGTCGTCTCTATCACTAATAACACTATTGCAAATGAAGGTATCTTTGTAATATATTGCTGTGCCACCTCCTTTTTTGTTAGGCCTGCAGTTATGAATGGCTTTATAACCAGCTAAATTGTAGAGTTGGGTATAGTCATTACTTAGCCAAGTTTCTGTTAAAATGATGAATGATAATTTAGTACCTAGTGCTGTAAGTAGTGCATTTATATCATCAAAATGTTTACCAAGTGACCTGACATTTTGGTTGTAAACTGATAAGCAGGTGCTATTTAGGAGTTTGTTTTTTGCAAGATTTGCTGTGTAATACCTGCAATAATGATGATCAATGTGCTGATTTGTGTGGATATGGGACAGAAGATTTCGATCAGGATCAATATCAGTAAGCATATAGATAAAATAATGTCACGATATATAAGATAAGCAATTACAGGAACAGTTAAATACTAAATCTGCTGTAAATAGAAAGTAATTATAGCAAAACACAACAGTAAACGTAGGTACACAAAAAACAGAAACAATTAGAAGTAGAGTAAGGATCCCCGTAGATAGCCAGGAAGGAAATAGTAGTTAGGTTAGGGAGAGAAGAAAAAATCAGTAGACTGACAAGAATAATATATAGCAAAAAATAGAGACAAATAATAATCGTAAGTAAAAATAATCTTAAAAATAAATTATTTAATATAGCTTAGTTGTGAACCTATAATTAGTATGAACTTAAGAAAACAAAATGAGCTCAATAATTAATTACAATAAATGATGTATAAATTAAATTAAAATTAAATTTAAAAATTACAAAAAATAGGGTATGATTATATTTATGAGCAAGATTTTACTAAGACACTGAGGTAAATGCTTACATAAGTACTAAGTCTGCTATAATTAGAGAATAATTATAGCAAAACACAACAATAAATGCAAGTAAACAAAAGAATTGAAACAATTAGAAGTAGAATAAAGGTCACTAGATAGCCATGAAGGATACACACGTTTGGTGGAGAGAACAAAAAATCAGTAGAGATTGTCAAGATGAATATATAAAAAATTTGACAAATGATAATTGTAAAGTAAAATAATCTTAAAGATAATTAATTTTATTTAGCTTAGTTTTAACTTATAATTAGTATGAACTTAATTAAGAGAACAAAATGAGATCAATAATTAATTTCAATAAATGAAATCAGTACAATTAAATTTAAAATTGAAAAAGAATAGGTTAAGATTAGATTTAAGAGAAAAATTTTACAATGATACTGAGGTAGATGCTTACATAAGTGCATGGAGACTTGACGGATTATTTAGGAAATTATATGAATGGGAGAACATTAGGTAAATGGTAAGGCAGAGACAGCACCTTGGACAAAGTTAGATTAAGTTAGGTTAGGCTCAGGCACTGAAAGAGTTATTTTAAGTACTGGCATTGGTCGGGTTCAGGTTTTCAGATATACCACAATCACTAAAGAAGGCCAGTAGTTGTTGGTCACACTTTATTTCATATCTTTTTCCTGCACTTTCCTTCTTTGCAATGATCGTTCCATTCCTAGTGTAGCACTGCTTGATAAGACTAGGGTTCTGTTTGCGAATTTTTCGCAGCCTGAAGAGGAGGGATCCACGCTGCTTTGTAAGACACTCATTTATATAGAGGTTGGTTTTTTGCTTAGCAGCTGATTGTATGAGGTCAAACTTAACAGAGGGATTTGCAAGTTTGATGAGCATTCTCCTACTGCTACGGGAACTGTGTTTATCTATCCTGATAGCTGATTTGATATCAACATTGACTTTGATCTTTGAATTAATTAGGGTGTGGGCTATGTTACAACAATTCTCACCTTGTTGTTCATCAGGTAGATCAGTAGAGCTAATTATCAGGGAGTCATGAAGTTGTTGCTGCTCTAGGTCATCTTCGGAAGCCGTCTGGTGAATGTGAAGGAGATTGATTTGTTTTTCCAGCTTTTGAAGGAGGTCACTTTGAGCTGAGGGGGTTTCCTCGGCCTGAATCTTATGTATTTGATCCATTGCATCATTTGCAACAGTTTGTAAGTTGAGAATTTCTTGGTTGTTGTTCGTCGACGATTCAATGAGGCGGTCTATGGTTTGTTGTTGTTGGGTGACTGTGGCTTGGAGGGCCGAAATAGCTTCAGATTGCAGGAGCATAAGGTTGTGCAGTTTCTGCAGCCATGGGTTACTCCTCAGAGGTTTGAAGTTTAGACAGGGTGCCATAGATTGAATGAATTCTAAAGCTTGAGATTCGAGTTGAGTTGAAGGGGGGGAGTGAGGAGGGGGAGCGGATGCTGTGTTTACCAACATCGGCGAGGATTGCAGCGTTGCCAGTGTTCCATTCAGATCTCTAGGAGTTATGGATGAAGAGCGAGAGGCACCCCTACCTTGCTTGTTGCTATGTTTGGGCATGTTTTCGGCGATAGATTCTTGGTAGTGTTTCTAGAGGTAGATACTTGGAGAATTATAGTGGGGATAGGCGTGTAGTGAACGCTTGGCAGAAGGGTCGTAGATAGGCAGGCGTAAATTGGTTAATTTTGGTTGATTACTGTTGAGGTTCGCTGTGAGTTATGGCATATTAAGTCTCCATGCACTTAACTCATGCTGGGCAGCAGTTAGGCCATGCAATGTTGAGTGGGCAATTGCAATCCAATTTTATTTTTGGCACCTCTCCTCGCTCTAAGTCCTATCTAGTCCGCTATAGTCCGCTCCTCCCTATCAAACGAAACTAGTTGTCTTCTAAACTATGTACATTGAGGAGAATGACATTTATTAGTCGGGAGATAAGAAGTGTATTTCGACGGTCCATGTAGCATCAGTTATTCAAATAACACATTTGAACACAGGCGCACCGACGTTTCTCCCTGAATGCTCGTTCTCCGTGGTTTTCTCTTGAGGGCTTGGGCGTTTTGTGTTTTCGTTTGCTTTGAGGAGATTACTACTTGGACTCCGCAACATACTCCTCCTCTAAAATAAGAGTCATACTGAATTGCCAGCACCAGAGAGGGCAACCGATATCCTTGCTTTCTCCGTTCCTGACTTGCTTATTATCCAGTCTGTGGCGTGGTCCAAATCACCTCGCCAGTCTTCCACATCGTTCCTCCACCTTGTGTAGGGTTTGGTGAGGGTAGTGTTCCCAGAACACCTGCAGAGGAACCTTCCCTCATAGCCCCATGTACGCCACCGCGACTCTTTACCGCCAGAAGGGTTAGTGCACGTAGTGCAATCACCACATCGTGCACTATGAGGTACTCCTTCACTCCCATGGTGTCCTACAGGTCTGCCTCATTTCCACTCACGCTTCTTTCCTCGCCAGTCCTCTTTTCTCCTCCTGGCTCCTCTTATCCTGTAAGAGCGTCGTCTCTTCATAGCAGCACCTTCTATCTTTCCTCCATCCAGCAACGCCCTCTTTTCAGCACTAGGCTTCCGAGTCGCCCCAGCATACTTTATGCTAGTGTTATGGCCACTTTAGGCCAGTAACCGGGATCTTGCTGTTATAACCTCTTCTTCTATATCCAACCCCAAGTCGGTGGTAAGCTTTCAAGAACTGGATGAGTCAAGTAGCAGTGCAATGAATAAAAAGGGAGAAAGCAATACTCAATTACCTTCATAAATATATTAACACCTTCACCACTATAAAAATATTAAATTAAAGTATTACTACACCTTTTTACAATATTGTCTCTTTCACGCAGAAGACAATACAACGGTAGTGTTCATCAATCCTGGTGAATCCACTTTCCAGGTACTCGTCGTCCACTCCTAATGGCAAACACCGGCGAGTTCACCTTCCTCAATATGGCCCAGTCCACACACACACCGTATCGCCACGATGTGTCAGTACCCCACCTCCACTCTCCAAATACACACTGGAAGAGGGGTTTCAGCCACACGCTGACAGGGGTCTCAAACAATCACATACAGGGATAGCTAACACCCTGACAGAAGTCTCTAGTCGCTCACTAGCAGCACTTCACAACAGATGCACCACAGTCGTCTCGTAATTCTTACTGGCCAATCCCGGGTACGTCGGTCCCATACAACACTGCATACATCAGCAGCTAACACATTGCTCTAATCTAAGATTTCAACTTAGATTCAACAGAGCAGAAAAAGTTGTTAAACACATATGGCAAAATCTTACTGAAGCAACCATACGAGTCATAAATACTCATACTCCGCCCAAGTAAAACAGAAACAAGCAACACTTAGTGGGCCAGCCAGAGGCTTAGGGCCCACACAGGAATATTCCTGAAAAAAAACTGCTCTAACCAACGGCAGTCACTTAATCTTCTCACAGGACCAAGTCAAGAGTTCTTGGACTGCCCAAGGTGAACTGCCCTCCACGATGCAATCACCTCCTTATGTCACCTCTGTGAACATAAAACGTCATTAATTAAATGGACAGTACACTGGGTGCCCTGAGAATAACACCCATCCACCGGGGAATTGAAATGTAACTTGTAGCCACAACTTAGACGGCGTTGATCTCGATACACCACCCACCAGAGGTCGTCATCTTTGACCTCCTCTTCTGACTTAGGCAGGAAACTGGAGCCTTCCACTGATGCCACACCACCACCAACAGATGGAGTTGACTATGTAGCACCCAATATTAGGGGAGTTGGAGTGCAGACCCGTAGATTACGCCGAAATTGGCACTTCACACTCCGACGATGGTGTCTATACCGTAACAGCTAGGCTGACGTATGCATCGGTATTGTAACAATCGAGGCTTGTTGTAAAAATTATCCAGAATGGTTATCTACACAAGGGAGAATGGGAAGCTGGACCCGCGTGGGGGCATCCCCCAGGGACTTAGCGGTGGAAATAACTACCTTTTGTTCCCAAGCTTCATAATGAATCT
Source organism: Procambarus virginalis (assembly GCA_020271785.1). Lineage (NCBI taxonomy): Eukaryota > Metazoa > Arthropoda > Malacostraca > Decapoda > Cambaridae > Procambarus > Procambarus virginalis. The sequence continues at coordinate 2,334 of WNGS01049693.1, read as the reverse complement.
TTCTACAGTATTCACTTACTTAGAGAAATTAACCTTCAGTCATTTTGCATTCAAATTGCACTGTATAGTATCACTATATAATATCAAGAGTATATTAATTATTAGGAGAATGAGTGTTAAGTCACCTTCAGTGACGTCACAGGGCCGAACTAGGTTGTGACGCGGAGTGACCGGAGGTCACAGGTCACCAGAGTTGACATGTCCTCTATTTGTCAAAGGTCAAATAGCTATGTTGTAATTGGGAATAGCTCTTCCTTAAGATGTTTGTGTAATTTAACTTCAGTACAATAAATCGATCAATCCGGATAATTCAGTACGACAGAGGTTAATTGTTATAACTTAAGCCTGGCAAAGTAACTTAGATACTAGCGGAAGAATACAGATCTAGGCCTCTGGTTAGAGGAGAGAGAGGACAGAGGAGTGTGGTTTCAGCAGCAACTGGGAGAGGTCATCCATCTCACCTCTTCCCCAAGGCAACACAACATCTAGCTGTCTATAGAAGGTAAAGTTGCTTGGAGTTTCTTAGGGATAGGTCACTCATTGCCGTTAAATTTATAGTCAGTTCAATTCAGTTAGGGAGTGTTCAAGTCAGGATTATAATTTCTTACTCTGATTTAGATTGCTTAATTTTTGAATAAATTAATTAGCTTAATGTGTATTTTTATTATTTCCATTTTTCTTTTGAATGGGTCCTTGTCACGTGGTTCCCACGTGACCGAGTTGAATTGGGCCGCGATTCTAACACCGAATCAGGATTATTACTCTGTTGATTTTAATTAACTACACACATAAGATCCAAGAGTTTTGGTTTACTAGTGGGGATCAAGCCCCAAGTTGATTGTTTAGCGTGGTCGATCCAGACTCGATCATTGCATTTTGGTTACTGATCTGGTGGTGGCGGCGAAAGGAGATCCTAGAACTTTGCTAGAAGTCTATTTTCACGTCATACGGGTTGTAGAATCTCAAGTCGGTAAATCGTCTTGAGACCACGTGGCGTGGAGTCTGCTCGAGTAAAAGTCTGGGGTCCCTTGGTTAAGAACTAAAGTAAAGAACACGGGTAAAGAGAGAAAAAAGGGTAGAAGGAAGGAGACCCGTCCCGTGTTACAATGGTGCACAGCGGTGGTTTCAACAATTTTGTTTGAAATTGTTGAAAGGCTCACGCGTCTCGCCATTCGGACACGTGCGTGGAGGCTAGGGAGGACAGCCGCGGGCCAGGATTAGCAGTGCGCCTCACGACAGTGCGTTTGAGTGGGGATTGGCGATCTTGCGTTCATGCGGGCTGATACTATTAAGGATTAGTTAGTAAGTAATTTCTGTTCAGTTTTATTGGTTAAGGAGACCGCTCCGAGTTTATTGGACGGGTACCATACTCGACCCATTGCAATAGATTCAGAGGTGTGGGAGCATCATACTCTCAACAGCAGTTCCTTGTGGGCTGTCTGGGCGGATTATCTGTGGGACGCCAGGAGATAGGTCCGAGGGCGTTGTTAGACGACCGAAACGCTAAGGAAAAACGTAAATCCGTGAAGGGCGTTGCGGCCTCCGAGGACGGACTAGTATACTACCTAGCAACGATTCAACAACTAAGTGGATCGCACACTTAGTGGAGGTTGAGTCGCCTCTAGTTAATTGTTGCTGAAAGCTGCGTGTCGCTCTGTTAGAATCTAGACGGTCGAGACCCTAGGCTAGGCGCGGGACGGCGAGCCGGTAGGAGCAATTATAGTATTAAGTCGAGTGTATCTTTAAATAAGTATAATAAATTTATAAAGTAATCCCGTTTAATTGCGTTTTCTAGAGATTAACAATTTTCCCCTAAATCAATCCCCGGTTAAATTTTTTTAAGTGTTCAGTATTTTCGTGTATATTAGGCTAAGTGCGTACATTAAGTCTTGCTATTCTTATTATATCAGTTAAGTCAGAGGCGTGGTTCTAGAGCGTAGTTAATCCTCTGAAACTTAGGGCTATAGGTCGGTCACGATAGTTAAGTGAAGGAGTTGTTAAGGGATAGTAATTTTCGTGTAAGTGTCTGATAGACTCGTGGAAATATTTCTAAGTATTTTGGGATAAGTTTTCGGCTAAGTCAACGTGGAAAGCGTTAACTGTATTAATTTTTATTAGTGGGTAACGTATTGGTCTGGCGTCTTAGGGATTCCACCGTCGTTGCGAGTGATATGTTTTCTAGTTTTACCAGTAAGACGGTAGAATACGTTTTTAGACTTAGAATTTTTTGTGGAAACGTAGGTCGAAAAATTTCCCAAGTCCAGCTTGGGATAGATTCGTACATTGGGCGAAAATTGAATCTCATGTTTCGTGTACATTCTGGGGCCAGCATTA
>WNGS01049692.1:20134-45267 GCA_020271785.1 Procambarus virginalis | reverse complement strand
GGCACAGGACGGTTATTAACCCTAAACCATTAACCCTTAAAGTGCTCATCACTTTATATGAAGTGCTAGCGTTTTACCAGTCGACTGCTCTTCACTTCATATGAAGTGTTGGAGCACTACGCAAGATTTAACCCTTCAATGCGCATCGCATTATATGATGCGTTGACGATTTGCAGAAAATTGCGCGTCGACATATGATGCATTGGAGTACTACGCAAGATTAAACGGCCGAGGATCACGGGTTAACCACAGGAAAAATAAGAAGATGGGGAACAAGTTCCTGAAGATTGCATACACCAACATAGATGGAGTAAGGTCAAAGATACTGGAGTTAAGTGATATAATACAGCTGCAGACACCAGACATTGTTGCACTCACGGAGACAAAACTTGAAGATGTTATTTTAAATGAGGTCATATTCCCAAGGGGCTACTCAATTTGGAGAGGGACAGAAAAATTAGGAAAGGCGGTGGCGTTGCTGTGCTGGTGAAAGAACACCTAAAGGTGAACGAAATAATGACTACCAATCCACAAGAAGTTGACATAATAGCACTAGAGATCTGCCATGAGGATGATAAACTAGTGATCATAAATGCATATAGTCCACCGCTAAGCAGCACATGGTCAAAGGAGGAGCTAGATAGTAAACGAGAAGGTCTTATAACGATAATGAGAGAGATCATAGCGAGAGCGGATAACGATAGTTCACGACTGTTGATAGTCGGCGACTTCAACTTGAAATCCATAGACTGGGAAGCATATGAAGCTAAAACAGAAGATTTCTGGACCTGTAAATTTGTAGACCTCATCCTGGAAACATTCTTGTATCAACATGTTAAACAAGCTACGAGGATGAGGGAAGGTGACGTTCCCTCCATGCTAGATTTGATATTTACCAGGAAGGAGGAAGAAATATTTGACATTCAGTACCTTCCTCCCTTGGGTAAAAGTGACCATGTCTTTTTGGGATAAAGTATGCAATGCGTTATAATCTGGAAGAAAATATGATGGTCGATGCAATTGAAAAACCTGACTTTAGGAGAGGACATTATGGCAACCTTAGAAAATTTTTAGGGAGTATAATTGGACAGACTTGTTGCTAGGCAAGGAAGTGAATGAGATGTATGTCAAGTTTTGTGAAATATATGATAAAGGCACAAAAAAATTTATACCAAAACAGAGAAGCAGAACTAGGAAACAGGATTGGTTCGACAGAAAGTGCGAGAGGGCCAGAGACCAAAAGACACAAAAATGGAATCAATACAGGAAGAGGCCAAACCCCAATCATACCAGCGATACAAAGATGCGAGAAACAACTACACGGCAGTGAGGAGAGAGGCAGAAAGAAATTTGAAAAAGGGATTGCAGACAAATGTAAAACAGAACCAGGTCTATTCTATAAATTCATAAACAACAAATTGCAGGTAAAGGATAATATTCAGAGGTTGAAAATGGGAAATAGATTCACGGAAAATGAAAAGGAAATGTGTGAAACATTAAACGAAAAGTTCCAAAGTGTGTTTGTACAAAATGAAATCTTCAGGGAACCAGATACAATAAGAATTCCAGAGAACAACATAGAGCACATAGAGGTGTCTAGAGACGAAGTGGAAAAAATGCTCAAAGAGCTAAATAAGAACAAAGCAGTTGGTCCAGATGGAGTTTCACCATGGGTTCTGAGAGAATGTGCACCTGAGCTCAGCATCCCTCTTCAACTGATCTTTCAGGCATCCCTGTTTACAGGAGTTGTAGCTGATGTGTGGAAAAAGGCTAACATAGTTCCAATTTACAAGAGTGGAAGCAGGGAAGACCCCCTTAATTATAGACCGGTATCATTGACAAGTGTAATAGTCAAAATATTGGAAAAAATAATTAAAACTAAATGGGTAGCACACCTGGAGAGAAATGATATAATATCAGACAGACAGTATGGTTTTCGATCTGGTAGATCCTGTGTATCGAATTTACTCAGTTTTATGATCGAGCAACAGAGATATTACAGGAAAGAGATGGTTGGGCTGACTGCATCTATCTGGACCTAAAAAGGCTTTCGACAGAGTTCCACATAAGAGGTTGTTCTGGAAACTGGAAAATATTGGAGGAGTGACAGGTACGCTTCTAACATGGATGAAAAACTTTCTGACTGATAGAAAAATGAGGGCTGTGATCAGAGGCAATGTATCGGACTGGAGAAATGTCACAAGTGGAGTACCACAGGGTTCAGTTCTTGCACCAGTGATGTTTATTGTCTACATAAATGATCTACCAGTTGGTATACAGAATTATATGAACATGTTTGCTGATGATGCTAAGATAATAGGAAGGATAAGAAATTAGATGATTGTCATGCCCTTCAAGAAGACCTGGATAAAATAAGTATATGGAGCACCACTTGGCAAATGGAATTTAATGTTAATAAATGTCATGTTATGGAATGTGGAATAGGAGAACATAGACCCCACACAACCTATATATTATGTGAGAAATCTTTAAAGAACTCTGATAAAGAAAGAGATCTAGGGGTGGTTCTAGATAGAAAACTATCACCTGAAGACCACATAAAGAATATTGTGCAAGGAGCCTATGCTATGCTTTCTAACTTCAGAATTGCTTTTAAATACATGGATGGGATATACTAAAGAAATTGTTCATGACTTTTGTTAGGCCAAAGCTAGAATATGCAGCTGTTGTTTGGTGCCCATATCTTAAGAAGCACATCAACAAACTGGAAAAGGTGCAAAGACATGCTACTAAGTGGCTCCCAGAACTGAAGGGTAAGAGCTACGAGGAAAGGTTAGAAGCATTAAATATGCCAAAACTAGAAGACAGAAGAAAAAGAGGTGATATGATCACTACATACAAAATAGTAACAGGAATTGATAAAATCGACAGGAAAGATTTCCTGAGACCTGGAACTTCAAGAACAAGAGGTCATAGATATAAACTGGCTAAACACAGATGCCGAAGAAATATAAGAAAATTCACTTTCGCAAACAGAGTGGTAGACGGTTGGAACAAGTTGGGGGAGAAGGTGGTGGAGGCCAAGACCGTCAGTAGTTTCAAAGCGTTATATGACAAAGAGTGCTGGGAAGACGGGACACCACGAGCGTAGCTCTCATCCTGTAACTACACTTAGGTAATTACACTTAGGTAATTACTTCATCAGGCTCTTGTAAACAGATGCCATTTTTAAAAAAAATCGTGGGCCAAACTCCCGGGTGTTAGGGGCCTCAGTATCGAGTAAGCTACCAAGCCTGACGCACGCAGCATGAGCTCACAGCACTGCTGTTCAGCTTGTGACCACAGCATCGCCTAAAAATGCCATAATATACTTGTTCATGCTATTATGTAGCGATAATATTATTACAGAAGACCCCTGACTGTGATAAAACTGACCATGGGTCTGATAATAAGAGGATTGTGATGATATTTAGCGCTGTGCTCCATGGAGGGAGGAGTAATGCTGTGGGAGGGAGGGTGGTGGCGTTGTTATCTGACTGTGTGTGGCCACCTTTTATTGACTGCACTCACCATACCAGCTTAGCGTTCGTTATGGTGAACACAAATGTAGCTACTTATATATAACGTGTGTATAGAGAGTATAAACAGCAAGAGTAGGAGGTTGGGAGCCGCCATTTTGGTGAGAGGAGCGTCGTCTGCAGGAATTATCGTGTTGTTTACTGGTGATCACGTCTTTGGGCACCATACCAGTTTACTTGTACAAGTTTGGTGAATAAAACCGGTAGATATTTATATATAATGTGTGTATATAGCGTAATAACACCACAAGCAGTATTGTTGGAGGAGAAATAGTGCGTGTGGCCTTGAGGGCGGCAGCCATCAGCTGACTGTGAGGTCCATCAGTGGCAGTGGCAGCCAGTGGCGGGCTGCCACTGCCACTCAGCATACCAACTTAGTGGTTCGTTATGGTGAACACGAATGTAGATACTTATATATAGCGTCTGTATATAGTGAATAAAAGCAAAAACAGTATTGTGGGAGGAGAATGTGGGCGAGTCAGATGACTTGAGGGAGGGCGTGAGTGGCTGGCTGGTACACGGCGGTCACTCCTCGTTACTTTTTGACTCATAATAGCAACTTAGTGGTTCGTTATGGTGAACAAAACATGCAGATACTTATATATAACCTGTGTATATAGTGTAACAACCGACAAAGTATTTGTTCACTGTTTGATGAACATAATTGAATCAACAATATGCACACCATATTTTTGAGTACAGCGATGATTCACCCATTTCATTATATAAATATATCACACTACACACTATTGAATAATATTACAGCAAAAAAACTACGAAAAATCAATCAGAGACATTGAAATAATTAGGCAATTATCTCTTTGTGGCAACTCCGGCCTGACAGCTGGCGATCAACAGACCGCCTGGGACGCATGCTGAGTGAGCGCCTGTTTTGTGCCAGACTTCCCTGCCCTATAGCGGCCAATATATTCAACTTACGATTTTTTTACTATTTTTCCCGTGATCAGTGAACACAAATTAACAGGTTAGGAAGAAAAAATTTTTTTTTTTTTTTTGTATGCGCCTGTGGGTGTCAAATGGTATATAGCTATGCGCATTTAAGGGTTAAGCTCTCTTGGGGTAAAGCGTTTGAACTAAAAATTGTCTCAGTCATTTCTGTTTTATTGTTATTAAACTGAAGCCAAACAAATCACCAGACGAAGTATTTGGCAGTTGTGCTTAAGAATGTTAGTAATAAAACACCTGGTGTTATTCTTCACCTATATCTTTTTCTGGTTAGTCCCCTATTTACATTATGCAGTTCAGGTTTCGTCGCCATGCTATATTTTTAGTTTAGTTAATTTATCACATAATGGGTTCAGGAACTGAATACACAATTTATTTATCTAAGCAAGTTACAATATTGAGGAGCTAGCCACAAATTCATAACACATCGTCACATCAACAATGGGTTCGAGATCGACCACAAGTACAGTTTCTAAATTAAGCAAATGACATATGTGGAGAGCTAGTGTCACAATTGATATGTTTGTCCTGCACATTTCCACAGTGGTTTTCTTGGGTTCTAATTATCTTAGACTTATTTATTTATTTATTTATATATATATATATATATATATATATATATATATATATATATATATATTATATATATATATATATATATATATATATATATATATATATATATATATATATATATACTGTATATATATATACAAGAAGGTACATTGGGTTTGTGAGAATGCATTGAATAGTACAGTATTTACAATCTTGTAAAGCCACTAGTACGCGCAGCGTTTCGGGCAGGTCCTTAATCTAACAGATAATTTTAAGTAGGTAATTTCTATCAAAATTAATAAATGATAACAAATACATAGCAAGAGAAAAAGGAGATGAGAGAGATTAATTAATAAATATATTAAAGCACATTGGTATATTAAAGCTCTGATTGATTACATTGACAGCTTGATTGGTAATTTAAACAAGATTAATAGACACCATACAGCAGATTGACAGCACATATAAGAAGACAGCAATGATCACAATGATAAAGATGTTCAGATTGGGTACATAAAGATTGGGAGACTGGATAGCAATAGATACAGATAAACAAGATTAATAGACACCATACAGCAGATTGGCAGCACATATAAGATATCATTGAAGAGAACCTCCTAGGTACTATACTGTATATATGCTGGTAAGAAGTATAATAATCCTGAGAAATCGTGTAAATTATGTTGTACGAGTGCTTCCAGTTAAGTAACAGTTCATTTGTGTGCGCGTGCTTGAAGAGGAAATGTTATCCACCCCCCCCCCCATTGTAAATATTTGTGGCTTTCAGACCATACGACCGCCGCTTACCCTCGCCGCGGTCGAGGGTAAGAACACCGGATGTATACCCAGTATTACAGAGTACAGAATATAACAAATACCGACTATATAAAAGACCTGACACTTGCAGCACTTAATTATGCTATTGTAACACATTGAAAGTAATGACATTATTTGATTCAGCAAAGCATTTGGTAAGGTTATAATAATAATAATAATAATAATAATAATAATAATAATAATAATTGTATTAATTAAATATTTTAAATTATAATTCACAACTTGCTAGCGCACAACAAACAAATCCACGAATCTTCATTACATTCTGTAACACCTACACATGATTCATGGTGCCAAATTTTGCAACGGTCACAGCATACCATCAGCTTCAAATCATTTGGCTTTCTGCAAATGCAGTACACTTCCATCGAGCATGACCAGATGATTCGTTTTCTTCTCAGTGTCAGAGCTGCAGGGAATGAGGTGAGATACTTTCCTTTGAAGTTCTCTTGTAGATGTTGTCTCATATTCTGCACATCATATACAAGGTTCACCGGATCTTCACCATTTGCAAGTGATGCAGCAAACGCCACAGCATACACCCCACTCATACTTGAGTCCCATCCTGGCAATTAGCAAGCGCACACAAGAAAACATCAGTAGATTTGGATGGTAATTTATGCCTGGTGTCGTATATGTTAATATTTCCAGTTTCTCCAGTGTTGGAAACGGTGACCCAGTGACAACCATCAACTTGAATTATTTGAATAAATTCACCTAATACAGCTGGCCAGGAAAGGTCCCGCTGCAACACTGGGTCATGAAGGCCTTCTACGCTTGGCATATTTTGTTTGATGAGGTCACATGCAGCCTTTATATGAAGGTCAGAGAGCTGTTCATTTATTCCAATGTTTATGATCTCGTCATCTGTTAAATAATTTAACATTGTCGAATGTGAAGCACTGCTATCAATCTCTGTATTATTGCATTGGTGTGAGGAGTGGCAGTGATTGGTGCAGTTTATTCATCACCACCTGCCTCTAGCACATCATCACCAGTGACCTCTAGCACATCATCACCAGTGACCTCTAGCACATCATCACCAGTGACCTCTAGCACATCATCACCAGTGACCTCTAGCACATCATCACCAGTGACCTCTAGCACATCATCACCAGTGACCTCTAGCACATCATCACCAGTGACCTCTAGCACATCATCACCAGTGACCTCTAGCACATCAGTGACCTCTAGCACATCATCACCAGTGACCTCTAGCACATCATCACCAGTGACCTCTAGCACATCATCACCAGCTGGACTGGAAGTGACAGCGTCTTCCAGTCAAATAAAAATGTACCCCCCCCCCCACTGATCAAAAAGACATTTCAGCATTAGGTTTACAAACTCTTTGCCATTGTCTGAATGGAAAATTCTCAAGAGTCCTAAATATGCTAAAACGCGCTCCTCCACCATTAAAGCAACTTCCTTGGCAGTTTTAGATTTTAAATGAAACACAATATATTTGCTGAAATGATCTACCACATGGCAAATATAGTTATAGTCTCCGTCTGGAGAATTTCTCATGTCTATCAGCTAGGTCTACTTGTATACGATGCATAAACTCCGTTTCGACGATCGGTTTCAGAAAGGGGGGAGGGCAGCATGTCTGGGGCTGTGTCTTTTCACAAGTTGGGCAAGATTTACAAATTTCTTGCACAAATTGCCTAGGAATACCATAAAATTCCCTTTTCAAAATTGTTGCTGCCTTTTTGTAACCACAGTGTGCAGTACCTTCTCTATAAACCCTAGCAACTGCATCATATAGCTCTCTGAAAGTACATGCTTTACAGTTCCCAAGGTCCCATCAGCTTCCTCCCCTGAAAAATCAAAAGCTTGACCACGTTTAATTGGCAAACTAAAACGCATTGGGATCATTACCATGTTTCTGAAATCATGCACATATATATTAAATAAATGATGTGAGAGATAAATATATGTGATATTACCAGAGTCAGACTAAATTTGTTTAAACACTCCATTCATATAAAAGGACCCAACATCTGCAACTCGCATCCAAATGAATACAATTAAAATGTAACCTATACTTTAATAAAAAGTAGAACATTGAAATATCTAATTTCATCTCTGTAGTATCTTGCCTCGTGCTACTAAGTCTCACAATATCTTTTACATCTAATTTCTTGCTTCTGACCAGTGACATCTGACTGACATTAGTATGACATTTGTGAATTTGATAATATTTATGTCAGTCCAGGATTGTTCTCAGCTGGGGAAGTTGAGAGTATTGCAGCGTATAGTGGCCTTGATCGTCAGGCGCAGCTGGGGTGGAGGTGATTTTCCGTATCTGTATGGGTGTTTTGTCCTTACTCTGCACTCAAAATTTCACCCTTTTATTACTGTTAACGCACAAAAAATCACCCCCACCCACCCCCATCAAGAACAATATGTATTATTCCCGAAAAAAAATATTTTGAAAAAAAAATGTTAATTAAAGATTAACACACTGGCAAAGCACACATTCAGTCCCCATCAGGAATTATCAGCCACCAATCCATGTGGAAAGCTGATAATTGCACCAACTTACGAGATACGCTGCGAATGATGTCTAATCCCTGCCAACCTTAAATTTCCCTAACACTAAGATTGAATTAGTATATGAAAGAAAATATTTTATATAAGGTACCTAGGTCATTACTTTGCTACTCCACAAGGTTCTGTTACCCCTACATATCCTTAATTCTAAATGTCTGTCTACTTCTTGATAATATATCCTATATATATATATATATATATATATATATATATATATATATATATATATATATATATATATATATATATATATATATATATATATATATATATCCACATATAATGTAATGTGTGTAAACGACAGCCGCGTCAAACAGCCTGGTAAACCAAACAACCAACCGGAGGAGGCCTGTGATCCTCGGGGGTAATTAGCTTCGGGCAATTACACGGACCCCTTGGGAGACATGATGACTAAGGGGTGGACAGTAACCTAAGCCTCAGGATGAGTATAGGGTGCACAATAAACTAAGACTCACAGTATGAGTATGAGTATGCGGTTCAAAATACACTGAGACTCACAGGATAAGTATGAACTGCAGAATATATTACAACTCGTACGATGAGTCTGTGGTATTCATGCTCTATATTAGGTAAACAAGAACACATCTCTGTTTTCAAAATATATAATTTAATCAAACAAAATTAGAAATATATTGTATGTTTCCGAATTTATGATGATATAGAATATATATTAAAGTTTATAATAAAGGTAAAAGTGGCTGTACTTGTGGATGACAATCCTCAGCTTGGCACCTTCTTTTGATAATTACTTGCTTGTGGCTGACATATATAATCTGACTGTTTCAACCATAATTCAACTAGACATCGATCATGCGTCATAATTAATATATAACAGTATATATCTTTACTTCTGTTTTGTGTATTAAGGTGACTTAAATTTTATAAGTTAAGCAGACGAGGAGTCACAATAACGTGGCTGAAATATGTTGACCAAACCACACACACTAGAAAGTGAAGGGATGACGACGTTTCAGTCCGTCCTGGACCAATCTTAAGTCGATTGTGTCGATTAAGTTCACAATCGACTTGAGAATGGCCCAGGACGGACCGAAACGGCGTCGTTCCTCCACTTTCTAGTGTGTGGTTTGGTCAGCTTTATAATTAATTTCTTTCTGTATATGATGATAGTGTGCAACTAGGGTATCATTGCAACTTTATGGGAAATCGTTAAATCATAAATATATCTTGGGTCTTATACTTATATTGTTAAATATACAATATCTTATTATATATTTTGTGTGTAAATCACGAAAATTAACACGTAATGAAAAATGTGACAGTGTCAGACCACGGAGGAAGAATTGAAACAGGAATTTCCTTAAGTACTTTCGTATATTAATACATCTTCAGAAGGAAAGGTTCCTGCAGAAGATGTATTAATATAAGAAAGTACTAAAGGAAATTCCTGTTTCAATTCTTCCTCCGTGGTCAGGCTGCGAGCAGCCGCGTCCAACAGCCTGGTTGATCAGTCCAGCAACCAGGAGGCCTGGTCGATGACCGGGCCGCGGGGACGCTAAGCCCCGGAAGCACCTCAAGGTAACCTCAAGGTAGGTGGTCTGACACTGTCTTATTATATATTGTATATACTGAATTATATATACTATGCTTATATTATATATACTGAAATATTGTTACATTTAACGTATGAAACAAAGTTTATATCTGTATTTTTAATAAAATATAAAACATTAATGTTTATCAACGCATCTCTGTGAATTACATAGTTTATCAGTATTGTACAGCCTGTGATCTCCGCCTGGCTGGCCACTGACTGATCCACACCAATGGGTATACCAACACCCAAAATGTTCTGAACTCTGTATTGCACACATGTCAGGAACTAGGCTTGGTCATCTCAGTAGAGAAAACAAAGATCCTGAACCGACGCCCACCCAGGCGGGGTGGGGCCGTTCGCAAAATGCAGTTGCATGATGGCTCTCTGCTCGACTATGTAACCAGATACAAATACCTTGGTCTTGAAGTTCCACTGTACCGCAATGTTGTAGCCAGACTGGGTCGCCAATGTAGAGAGAGGCTCCGTGCTCTCAAGGCTGTGGCAGGCTACCATCCAAGCTATGGTGCAAATGTGAGAATTGTCAAAATGATGTATCTCTCATATATTAGGTCTCTGATTGATTATGCTGCACCCATGCTTGCTCTAGTGCCTGAGAGAATGCTTGGAGGGCTGGAAAAGATGCAAAACGAAGCCATGAGGATTATCCTCGGATGCCCCCGTACAACTAAATTACTAAACATGAGGAAGGAACTGAATATTTCATGTGTAAGTGATCGTATCACTGAAATTAATGCTTTAATTGGTATCAAGATGCTTAGGCTAACCCACCCTAACCCCTGCACTGAAGCCCTCCAAGCCTTCTTCCTTGAAGGTCAGCATCCCTCCAAATGGATTACTGTAACTGCCAATGTGCTCAGAATGTATAACTTTCATCACCCCCACCAAGAGCGACAACAACAACACTTTCCTGCCCCATGGGAGATCACTCCTTTCCAAATTACTGTTCCCCCTTTCCCACCCAAGAAGCTGATTAAAGAACAGGCCTTGCTTCGACAAGAAGCAAAGTACAATGCCTTAAGCCAAATTGATGCTTTAGTCAGAGAGCGCTCCCTTTCCCAGATTATTTACACTGATGGATCCTTGCATCAGTCCTATGGTGCAGCTGGAAGTGCAGTTGTTGTGACAGGGAGAGATGGTTCCATCTCCCATGAGTGTGGAGCGAGACTAAGTAACTGGGCCTCCACTCTTCAAACAGAATTGGTTGCCATAATCCTTGCACTAGAGCGCGTATATGAATCCAAAGTTGACACGCTAATTGTAAGTGACTCCTTGTCATCCTTGACTGCCCTCAGCTCCCCAAGGCATAACTGTGACGTGCTTATCTCTGAAGCTAGACACAGATATAGTGAAATAATCAATGATGGAGTCAGAGTTTGTCTCCTGTGGATTCCTTCCCATATTGGTCTCCGAATGCATGATAGAACTGATGAGCTAGCCAAGACTTTTGCTCGTAAAGAGGGAATTGATTACCAACTTGGACTGCCTTTCAGCAGCCTGAGGGCAGTAATATCCCAGGAACATCAACTAAATTTCGGAGGCTTGAGGCAAAGTGAAATTCACACCAGTTACTCCATCTATCATCATTCTATTATGCATGAAGAACCGCACGTCTATGGGTCATCCAATAATGTTAGCAGACTTCTAGATGTTACCACTGCTAGGCTTAGGCTCGGCTACAAGTACCTCTGGGAGTTTGTAACATCTGCTGATGTAGATTTGACTAAATGTAAACTCTGTCAGCAGAACTATTCGCATACTTTGCGTCATTATATAATGGAATGTGAAAAAATTGCGGAATTTAGAGATAACACCATCAATAGTGTCCAAGAAATGTGTAAGTACTTCATTCATAATGATGTGCTACCCGAAATCTTAGCGAAGTATCCAAAATTTGCTTACTGTCGGTAATGCATGCACATGACTGTAAAGCTGCCGCCCAGTTGGGTGGGTGTGCAGCAAGACTGGTAACTGTGTGACTCACTATAGATGTAAAGTGCCTTGTATAGTGACTGTTGTGAGCCTCTTGTAGTGTCACTTGTGACACCTCTTTGTGTCACTTGTGCCACAAAGATTCTTGATGTGTGTATTTGTGTGGGTGATTAGATATGTATGTGTATGTATATGTGTATACGTATATATATATGTACATGTATGTATGAGGGTGTGTACATGTGTATACAACATTGATAATTTTGTAACTAGCGTCAAACATTGTTATTTGCTTAGCTAAACGAACTAGAGGGTTCAGTTCCTGAACCGATTATGTGCCTCTGTATCCTTTACACCACCGCCCACGGGATGGGTATGGGGTGCATAATAAAGAAAGAAATTGAATTGGCCACTGATACCTAAGTAGCTTTCATGTGTCCGGACACCAGCGATAGGGTTGTATTATTTAACTTTAGAGAGAGAGAGATATTTCTTGAAATATTGTCACATTAACGTCTACATCTTCCTTCCTTCTGACATATAGATTTTATGGTTAATTAGCATATATGGAAATAAATTACACAATTTATTGGCTGGTGTGAAGGGCTTCACACTCTTAGAGCAAGCCATCAAGTAACTCTACAGTATCAAGTAGCTATACAAAGGCATATATCTTCGCTTTCACTAAAGTTATATTTATGACAAAGTATTTAAAGTGTAGCTTATATTTCTGCCTTTCTGTTGACATAGAAAACTTTCGTTTATTACATTATCTAGATAAAATTAGCATTGATCTTCAAAAGGTTGTAGTTGTAACATCCATTATAAACAACATTATTATTGCAAACAGTAGGAGTTTCAAAGTCTCATTTATATGGATACCTTCTCATATAGGTGTTGTCCAGCATGATGACACAGACAAGGCAGCTAAAACTGAATGTGATAAGCCTGAAATTGAGTGGGATATGGGCATTCCAATTTCTTCTGTCAAAGCCGCAATATTTTAGGTAATTAGGGAAGACAGAAGAGCAGTCACTGACACACAAAAGCCAGAAAGCAAGAGTATAAAGAGATATGACATGTTTATGTGCCTCTGTAACCTTTTCCACTACCGCCCACAAGATGGGTATGGGGTGCATAATATATAAACTAAAATAACTAAACATGTTTAGAACCGAGAATTATATGAACGGACAGCATAAAACTTCCACTAGTGTCACAATGACAGTGTGACATTGTAATTGCCAGAATTAGGCTAGGATATCGATATGTATCGCAGGTGGCTGCAGGTAATGAATGGCCCCCAATGGTGAATATTCCTACTGTAAACTATGTGAACAAGAGCTGGGACATACTCACCAACACTATATCTGTGATTGCCCTGTTATAAGTGACTTCATGCCAAATGGTATAAGGTACTTTGAACTCTGTAATTACTTCATACACTTAGGAATATGGAAGATATTCTTGTGCTGTACCCAGATTTTGCTAACGGAGGCTAATAGATCAGCCTTACATTTTATGTTCTCACCTGATTGTTAGTCAGAGTTGATTTTTTTTATTGAGGCTGGTATTTTATCCCCTGATTCCATGTATAACTAACCATCCTGTGAGATGGGAATATTAGATGAACTTATAGCTAGTTTTTATATAAACTGTGTAATCTTTCATATAGAATAGGGTAGCAACACATTGCTGTGTATACTTAAGCTTGTTAATAATAACAAAAAAAGTTAGTTCCTATCGATAGGGAGAGCGACGGTTCAAAAACCTTCTTTAAAATATGAATATCTTTCCTATCTCAATAAGATCTAATCTCTGTGATTAAAACGCAAAAATGACTTTGTCACTGCCTTTTGATAACGTATACAATCATAAGCTTTATTTGTGAATCTCTATTAAACAGTAAATCAGAGAGCGTGTAAGGTTCCGTGTTCCATGTGCGAAGAAACAGGGAGATTTTACATAAATACAGTACATGATAGTTTAAGTAGCGAACGCAATTTAACTTCCAGCCATGTATTTTTAAGTAATCTTTAACGTTTTCTGGCTAGTTATGTTTGATTTGGTTAAAAATACGCATTCTCCTTGTTAACATCATAAATTAAATTTGCGATAATTTGAGCAGAGAAGTTCGACGACTGGATCACTGTGCACAGAAGGCTGGTATGCCAGCAAACACTTTCCAGAGAGCAATATATCTTGGATAAGTCGCTCCACGACAGTGTTACTTGGACCATCGACTTCCTTTGATATTACATATTTACATCTTATTTTGTTATGAAATTATATTTTTTCAGAGTAAAATTATGTTTTCTCATGTTCTGCATCCAGCATCCACATTATAGTGAGTAAATATACCATATTACTTCATTACTTACGTAATGCTAGGAGGGTTTGAGTAGCTTTGGGTCTTTAGGTAAACAGAATCTCCAATAGATGGGGCGAGAGTCGCCCCATCTCTCTCGCCCGGGCGGGAGTCGAAACTTAAATTAAAATTGCTATATCATTGGTCTCCAACATGATATATTTCCTTTGGTGCACTCACAATAACGATTATAGCTCAGTCTTTCTGAAGGCATGTAATATTTTAGGCTTTATTAGCGTATCTTTGTTAATTACACAATATATTTGCAAGTGCGTAGGCGTCTGCACTCCATGACCGAAAAGCTACTGAACGCCACTATAAAAACATATATATCTTCACTTGAGCTTTAAATATGTCTAATGTAATGTATTTAAAATAATGCTTATATTTCTATCTTTCTTAAGACATATAAAACATTTGTGTTTATTAACGAATTTACGTAAAATAAACATTGTTCTGAGAGAGAGTTGCTCTGTCGTTCAGTCTGTACGGGGGTCGGAGCTCGGCGACTATTAAAACACATGAATCTTAATTAGAACTTTAATTATGTCTATAATAAAGTGTTTAAAATGAGCCTTATATTCCTATCTTTCTTGAGGCATATAAAAAATTTACGATTATTTACAAATTTACGTGAAATAAGCATTGTTCTGAGAGAGAGTTGCTCCGTCGATCGATCTGTCCGGGATCGGAGCTCGGCTATTATAAAAGTACACGTATCTTCGCTTTAAATTTAAATATGACAATAGTAAGGTATTTAGAATGAAGCTTATATATCTGTCTTTCTTGTGACATATAAAAATCTTATGTTTATTAAGGAATCAGCGTGAAATAGGCATGGTTCTGAGATGAATGCTGCGGTTTTCGAGCTCGACGAGCGATGAAAACTGCCCCTTTTTACAACTACAAATATCTTCGGTTTTACTTAAAATATTTGTCTGATAGAGGTTTTACATATAGATCGCGTTTCTGTCTTTCTTCTGACTAATAAATAATTTTGGTTTATTAAGTTATCAAGATGTTTTCAACAATATTCTTTCAGCGTTCGTCTTTTCCAACATGGGCGACCCTTTTAGAAGCGCGATACTTGGGTTAACCCATCCTATAGTTGGGTCTGTTTCCAACTGGGGTTCGAATATTTGTTAGCAATTTTAAGTTTTCCTACAGTGACAGCTTCTCTAGTTCTTGCTTGGTCATCTAACTTTTATAAAAGAACAATGTAATAAAATATCTTCAGATTTTTACCTTTCATTGTGAAGTGTTTTTCACAAACAAAATATAATTACCTCTGAAGAACATCCAACTGGCATTGTGATAGCACACTGTTAGATTAAACGTATGTTAATATACCATTATGTGCCTCATTATCCTTCAACATTCTCTTAATTATCTTCCACACACTCGAAGTGTTTAGCCTATTATCTGCATGTATTATCTTGTGCCTCTTCATATTTTCAAGACGATTGAATTTCTTCCCACACTTCGGACACTCATGAGGTTTTTCACCTGAATGCACTAACGTATGCCTTATCATAGTTCCACGGTCTCTAAATTTTTTGCCACACTCGGCACATTGAAAAGGTCTCTCATCCCCATGCACCATCCTGTGAGTCTTCATATTTCCAAGATGACTGAATCTCTTCCCACACTCTGGACACTCGTGAGGTTTATCACCTGAATGCACTAACATGTGAGTCTTCACTTGTTCACGCCGACTGAATCTCTTCCCACACTCTGGACACTTGTGAGGTTTGTCTCCAGAATGCACTAACATGTGCGTTATTATAGTTGCACGTAATCTAAATTTTTTGCCACACTCGGCACATTGAAAAGGTCTCTCATCCCCATGCACCGTCCTGTGAGTCTTCATATTTCCAAGAAATCTGAATCTCTTTCCACACTCTGGACACTCGTGAGGTTTGTCCCCTGAATGCACTAACATGTGACGTGAAGGACAGGTGAATACCTTCAGACACTGTGGACACTGGTGAGTCTTCATCTTCTTTATGACAGGTGCAGTTTGTGTGAAGGTTTTCTCCCCCGGATGTTGGGTGAAGCGTCAAGGCTTGAGTGTTGTTTCTTAGAGTTAGACTTGATGTGAGCACTTGGCGGTCAATGGTGGTGCTTCTTCTTAATGATAGGTGCAGTTTGTGTCAAGGTTTTCCCTTAATGCTCGTGCTGGACATCACCGGCTGTGGCGCTGCTAAAATGGCGGCGGTTGTTTACCCTCTCATCACCTGAGCGTTCCAATGTTTTTGTCTGGTTCCACATATCATCTTTCCTTTCTTGTTTTTGTTTATACTGGTCATTTACAATTAACACTTGTATTTATCCTCATGTTTATCAATCAAAGAATGTACTTGGAATTGTTTATTTAAACATAATGCTACACGATTAAGCTTTTTGAAGGAAACAGCTCTCCCATAGTGAATGTGTTCCGAACCATAATGGATCTGACCCAAGTATCAGTTGGGTCAACCCAAGTATCGCGTTTCCAAAATGGTCACCCATGTTGGAATAGTCGAACGTCGAAAAAATATGGTTGAAAACATCTTGATAACTTAAATTATTTATTAGTCAGAAGAAAGACAGAAATGGGAGCATTATATAAAACCTTTACCAGACAAATATTTTTTCAATAAAATCGAATATATTTGTAGTTGTATAAAAGTGGCAATTTAGACACTCGGTACATTGACAATATCGCACACTAATATTTTTACCACTTCGGACACCAGCTTTGGACGTTTCGCATATATTCACGTGTTCATTATTAAACGACAATATAATGCAATTAATAATTAAAATCTTCTACTTAACAGGCATATAGTTATTAATTAAAGTTTAGTGATGTTGTGGACTTAATCCCGGCTTAATAAGGACGCCGCTCGCCATCGTAAACATAACACACGGGTCTATCTAATTACCGCAAGCTACCACAAGCTACACAGACTTCACAAAGCTTCCTGGAAATACGTTAGTAATGAATAAATATGATATGTTAGGTTAGGCTGACCTAACCTAATCTAACCTAACTTAACCAAACCAAACCTAACGTAACGTAACGTAACGTAGCTCTTATCTAGCCAAGCACAATATACTTAGCTCTTGCCAATATGGCTTCAGACCCAAGAAAAGCACTAACGATGCACTTATTAGTATGATTTACTTAATCCATGCAGCTCTTGATAAAAATGAGTTCCCTATTGGGTTATTTGTGGACCTGCGTAAGGCTTTTGACCCTGTCAACCACCAAAACTTCTTAAATTACATCATTATGGAGTCAGAGGACTCTCCCTGCAATACCTCAAATCTTACCTTACTGACAGGCTCCAGTATGTTTCTGTGAATAATTCAATTACTCCCACCCTATCCATCAACATTGGTGTTCCTCAGGGCAGCATACTTGGCCCTCTCCTCTTTCTCATCTTCATTAATGACCTTCCAAATGCCTCCCAACACCTCAAACCTATTCTATTTACTGACGACACAACCTTCATTTACTCCAGTCCTGACCCCCTTGCTCTAAATGCCACAGTAAATACTGACCTAAATAAAGTCCATCTTTGGCTAACTGCCAACAAACTCACCCTTAACATTGACAAAACTTTTTATATTCTGTTTGGCAATAAATCCTCTAATCAAATAAATCTCAAGATAAACAATACCCAAATTTGTAACAAATTAGATCGCAAATTCCTTGGCATTCTCACTGACCACAAGCTGAATTTTCAGGGACACATTCTAAATATATCAAAAAAGTTTCAAAAACTGTTGGCATTCTTTCTAAGATCAGATATTATGTACCCCGCCCTGCCCTGGTGACTCTCTATTACTCCCTCATCTATCCATATCTCAACTATGGTATTTGTGCTTGGGGTTCTACGCCCAAAATCATTTACGTCCTCTAATCACTCAACACAAAGCTGCTATTAGGACAATATCCAACTCTGGTCCCAGACATCACTCGGTACCCCTACTCAAATCTCTGAATATGTTAGATATTAAGTCACTGCACATTCTCTCATGTGTATTATTCATATATAAAACGCTGACCTGTAATGCCAATCCTGACCTCAAAAGCTTCATAGAAGGTAGTAACAAAACCCATGAGCACCACACCAGAAATAAATACAGTTTTGATATTCCTAGAGTGCGACTTAATCAAACTAGAAATGCTTTACAAATCAAGGGACCCAGAATGTGGAATGACCTTCCCAACCATGTTAAAGACTTTGTCTCTCTCAACCAGTTTAAGATAAAAACCAAGCTATACCTAATAAATTCCCTGTAACCTACCTTAGCCCTCTATTGGCAACCAATGTCTGTTTTGTTTAAATGACGCTGTTTTGTCGACCGACTTGTATTTGTGCTGCTTTTTCAGCCATGTCCCCCCCCCCTTCCTAACTCTTTTTTTTATTTTGTTCTCTACTCGTTTTAATCCTTATGCTCAATTAGTATTAAGGCTTAGTCATTTAAGTTTTTCATGCCCGAAACGCTTTGCGTAATAGTGGCTTTAGGCATTGTATGTACTAGCCCTATCTATAACTCCATCACTCTCTGTAACATCTCTTGTATGTGTAGTAAAAGTGTTATTGTATTATTGTACCGGATGGATGCTCGCTTGACTGTTTTGTTTGGATGCTCGCTTGACTGTTTTGTTTGATGCTCGCTTGACTGTTTTGTTGTCAGACCAGCTGTGTCGTGCCTGTGTACAGGTTAGTTTATGTTCACTCCTAGTTAATTTCTATTTGTTCTAGTGTTAGTCATGTGTACTTTGCTTATTATATTATATATCTTAAGCACTGTTAGTCTTTTTAAGTTTTGTATAATATATGGCTTGTGTATTGCAGGATGTAACTGTACTGTAATTATTTGTTCAATAAAGCCACACGTCTGGCAATGCATCTTCTTTACCTCAATTTATTGAACAAATAATTCAGCCAGTGAACATGGAGCGGTTACTGCGGCCCGAGCGGTTTGCTACTGACCCAAACGCCACCAACGCCGCTCAAGAATGGCGTCACTGGCTCAAGACGTTCCAAAACTTCACTCTTGCGTTGTCAGGGAGGTTGAGGGAGGGAAGTCGTACCGCTCGCGCTCCGTTAAAATCGTGACATTAACCGGGATTTCTTAGGACCACAGCCTTGGATTACCGATTACAGGCATAACAAGTGCATAGTGACCCGCTGGAAAATTTGAAAACAGTCATTATCAACGGAACTTTGTGTTAAATAGATAATAAACGGGAGACCACGTGTGGGCCAGTGCATGAGGCTTTGTGTACGTGCGTGTATGAGAAAAAAAAAATAGTGAACGGTGATTCGTGGAACAGTGAAGTGGAACGGGTACCACAACAACATATAAGTTGGAAGTGAAGGAAAATCGTGCATAGAATATTATAAATATAGAATGCTAGAAATATAGAATAGTGGCAAGAGGCGGCATCAGTAGGCTGTTTCCACAAGCCACGCGAGGCCTACCCCAGGGCACGTCCCACAGGGATAAAATACGGAAATCATATAGTGTACTATGGAAATGTGAATCTAATAATTAGCAATAAAGTGAGTGAATACCATTGCAAGCCGGAAATTAGGCGGAAAATCCCTTGTAAGAATACAAGCAAAGAAAAATCAGTGTTATAAATCGAGTAGCTGGAAACTCGTGACATCAACCTGGGACGACAAGAGGTCACCTGTACCGCACCGGGGACCAGCTTCGCTACCCTACGCTAAGTACCTGCCATAAAGTTTGAACAAAATAACATACATAATATTACAAATCTACGGTATACATATAGTATTATAAATATTAAATATATAAAAATATACATATAACTTTATAAAGAGTTAAAAGGACTGACATCAACAAGTGATCCACACAGTAAACCACAAATACAACAATACATCAGACAATGGAGAGGTGTGGCGAGTGCTCGGGAGTACTGGGAAAACGTAATGTAGGCGTAACGTGTTGCATCTGTAACATGAGATTTCACCTGGGCTGTACAGAAGTATCTCCAGGATGCACAAAAAGGCAAGGAATTTACTGGGTCTGCAAAGATGACAGATTAATGTTAGAGAACATAACTAAACTGATGAAAAACATTCCCGAGTCACAGAGATTACCATTCACAGACAAGCTACCAGTGATATATGCAGACTGGGATAAGACAACATTGGTTAACGACCAAAACCCAGGAACAGATAGTTTAGAGAACCGCAGCAGTAATGTGGAGGAAGAGGGTATTGTAGTACATAATAGCAGCAATATTGCAGAGTCAGGTAATATAAACGATGTGAGCAACAGTGAGACAGAGTGCATAAATGAAGGAATTGGGACGAAAAGCGGAGATGGCTCCAATAAAGAGGTAGACAAGACAGACACAGATATAAATACCTTGAAAAACGCAAAACCGGAACACATTTGCAAATTCTACGCTAAAGGAATATGCAAATATGGAAAATTAGGAACAAAATGCCATTTTCTGCATCCTCGAAAATGCAGGAACATGTTGGCGAGGGGTACATGCCGTTTTGGAACAGGGTGTAGATACTTCCACCCCAAATTATGTCAATTTTCAATTAGGGACAAAAAATGCTACAATCTTCAGTGTCCGGAATTCCACGTGAGAGGTACACAACGTTATAGACGGGAAAATCAGTATGACACTACTGGCAATTTTTTAGAGGAAGGCAGAAACAGAGCAGAAAATATAAGAGAGAGGAACAGTCAGATGGAACCACCACAGGATTACAGAGGGGAAGGGAGATACCCACAAGTCTGGAATACACATTACCAACAAACACACAGGTACTACACCACACAACACTCGCCCCACTACCGAAACTGGACGAATCACTTCGAAAACAACACACCCTGGACGCAAACACAGTGGCCCCCTTACCAGAGCCTCAGATATTAACACCAAGTAAGGCATCCAGCACTTCCACTACCACGATAACATCATTTATATTTGCCAACATTCAAGGTATAAAAACACGCAAATCCAACAAAGTTCACTTTATAGATGGTCTCCTTCATGAGGCAAATGCAGTGTTTGCAGCCCTAACAGAAACCCACACAAAGGACTACCATGATGGTGAAATATGGATCTCAGAGTACAATCTTTTCAGATGTGATAGGAAACACCGGCTTCAGGGTGGGGTCAGCCTATACATCAAAGACACACTCATCTGTACTGAGCTGCTAAACACCTCGAATGATATGGTGGAAGTGCTGATAATCAAAATAGAGATTATAAATGTAGTTATTGTCCTTGTATATAAGTCACCGGAGGCAAACCCTCAGCAGTTTAAAGACCAACTAATGAAAGTAGAACACTGCTTGGAAAACCTCACAAATCCAGCTCCGAACATCATTCTGCTTGGGGACTTCAACCTACGGCACCTGAAATGGAAGCACCTGGCTAATACAGTAATATCAGAAAGAATACCAGGAAGTAGCCTTAATGAACAGGCACATGCAAATGACCTGCTACGGATGTGCGACAGGTTTGCCTTAAACCAGCAAATAGTAGAACCAACCAGGAAGGAGAACACGCTGGACCTCATTTTCACTAATAATGATGAATTGATCAGGAACATAATGATTACAAATACCTGTTACTCAGATCACAACTTAATTGAAGTTATGACAACCATGGGGAATAGACCTTCAAAACCAGTCCAGATTCCCGGTGGAGGAGATTTCAGCAAATTCAACTTCAATAATAAACAGATAAACTGGGAGCAAATAAACCAGGACTTCACAGAAATAAACTGGGAAGAACAGCTAGGAAATGCGAACCTGAACCAGTGCCTGGAAAAAATAAGCTCAGTAGCACTAGAAATATGTACAAACCGCATCCCCCTAAGAAAAAAGAGGAAGAGATGCAGATTGGAACGAGAACGTCGTTCCCTATATAGGCGAAGAAAACGAATCGCGGTACAACTTGAGAGTCGCACCCTATCTCAGGAACGGCGAAGAAGGTTAGGTAGCGAAATAGGAAAAATTGAACTCAAGCTACAAGAATCATACAAAACGCAGGAGAGGGAAAGAGAGCAAAAGGCCATCAGTGAAATAGAGAGAAACCCGAAATATTTTTTCTCCTATGCAAAATCAAGATCAAAAACCACATCTAGTATCGGGCCCCTGCGAAAGGAAGATGGAACTTTCACCGATGACAACAAAGAAATGAGCGAGCTACTGAGGAAGCAATACGACTCTGTCTTCAGCGAGCCATTAAACGCACTAAAGATCGATAACCCAAATGAATTTTTCATGGATATGATACCAACATCAAATCATATATCAGACGTCACCCTATCCCCACTGGATTTTGAAGAAGCCATAAACAGTATGCCTATGCACTCCGCACCAGGCCCGGATTCTTGGAACTCCATATTCATCAAGAACTGTAAAAAACCACTATCGCAGGCCCTTCACATTCTGTGGAGACAAAGCCTAGATACTGGCGTTATTCCTGATATACTAAAAACAGCAGAGATAGCACCACTTCATAAAGGAGGAAATAAGGCAGAGGCAAAAAATTACAGACCGATAGCACTAACATCGCACATCATAAAAATTTTTGAGAGAGTGCTAAGAAGTAAGATCACAAAATACATGGAATCACAGCATCTCCATAACCCCGACAACATGGTTTCAGAACAGGGCGCTCTTGCCTGTCGCAGTTGCTGGACCACTATGATATGGCATTAGATGCTATGGAAGACAAACAAAACGCTGATGTAATTTACACAGATTTTGCAAAAGCTTTTGATAAATGTGACCATGGTGTTATTGCCCATAAAATGCGCTCAAAAGGAATTACCGGAAAAGTAGGCAGATGGATCTACAATTTCCTGACCAACAGAACCCAATGTGTAATAGTCAACAAAAAAATCCAACCCGTCAACCGTTAAGAGCTCAGTCCCCCAGGGTACTGTGCTTGCTCCAGTACTTTTTCTCATCCTATATCGGACATAGACAAGAAACAACCTATAGCACTGTATCATCCTTTGCAGATGACACTAGGATCTTCATGAGAGTAGGCAACATAGAGGACACGGCGAACCTCCAGTCAGATGTAGATCAGGTCTTTCTATGGGCTACAGAAAATAATATGGTGTTTAACGAAGACAAGTTCCAGCTCATGCGCTATGGAAAAAATGAAAATATAAAAACTGAAACCACGTACAAAACTCAGGCAAATCATAACATAGAACGAAAAGGCAATGTAAAGGATCTGGGTGTACTCATGTCGGAAGACCTTACCTTTAAAGAACACAATAAAGTAGCCGTCACAACTGCAAGAAAAATGACAGGTTGGATAACAAGAACTTTTCACACTAGAGATGCTATACCGATGATGACACTTTTCAAAAACGCTTGTGCTCTCTAGAGTGGAGTACTGCTGCACAATGACAGCCCTTTCACTGCGGTGGTGAATTGCTGACCTGGAGAGCGTGCAGAGTCCTTTACTGCTAGAATCCACTCGGTAAAACATCTAAACTATGGGACCGACTAAAGAGCTAAATCTGTATTCCCTGAGCGCAGGCGGGGAGAGATACATAATAATTTACACGTGGAAAATATTAGAGGGGCTGGTCCCAAACCTGCACACAGAAATAAAATCACATGAGACCAGAAGACATGGCAGGATGTGCAGAATACCCCCGTTTGAAAAGCAGAGGTGCAACTGGTACTCTGAGAGAGAACTCTATCAACCATCAGAGGCCCGAGACTGTTCAACACGCTTCCACTACACATAAGGGACATAACTGGCAAAACCCCTCACAGTGTTCAAGAGAGAACTGATAAGCACCCTCCAAAGGATACCTGATCAACCAGGCTGTTACTCATACGTCAGGCTGCGAGCAGCCGCGTCCAACAGCCTGGTTGATCAGTCCAGCAACCAGGAGGCCTGTCGATGACCGGGCCGCGGGGACGATAAGCCACCGGAAGCACCTCAAGGTATCCTCAAGGTAAGGTAAGGTTGCAGTAGAAGAAAATACTCCCACCGTGTACAAGCTGCGTCTCTTAATAAGCTACGTTGCTCCACGTGTGTTCGCCTACAAAGCTGACTGCACTACGTATGATGCTGCTGAAAAATCCCTAACAGAACTGTTTGTGAAGCCCAAGAATGAAGTATTCGCAAGGCATGTGCTTGCAACACGGCGCCAAGAACCCGGTGAGTCACTTGATCAGTTTCTTCTGGCTTTAAAGTTATTAGCTAAAGATTACCAGTTCAAAGCAGTGACTGCTGTAGAAGCCAGTGATAACTATATGTGAGAGATGCTTTCATTATGGGCTTGGTTCTGCCACAATAAGGCAGCGCTTACTTGAAAATAGAACTTTAGACTTACAGTCAGCCTTTAACCAGGCTCACACTCTAGAAACGGCACAGAAACTTTCTGCCTCTTATGCTCAGCTAGGGGTTACAAATGCTGCCATGGCACTCTCATTAGACCTGGAGGACTTAGGAGGACAAGAAAGTGCAGAGAAAAAGTTGACACAGTTTCTTGCAGCTACTGGTAGCTCTGAGAACTTTATTCACAAGAATATTGCCGAGCAGAGTGGGGTACTCGTCTATCCTGACAATGGGGCAGTTTCTATGGCTACTGTATCGTTCTCTTCAAATTCCTGGGTCAGTGTTCTGGAGACTTAGAATTACAAGGAGAAACTTACCATGGTGTGAATCTCAAAGTGATTTACCCGATTTGTGTGCTGATGTGATTTTAGGTCATAACTTTTACAAAATCATTCTTGCTTGAGATGGCTT
>WNGS01049692.1:0-19134 GCA_020271785.1 Procambarus virginalis | reverse complement strand
CCAATTTTTCCTATTTCGCTACCTAACCTTCTTCGCCGTTCCTGAGATAGGGTGCGACTCTCAAGTTGTACCGCGATTCGTTTCTTCGCCTATATAGGGAACGACGTTCTCGTTCCAATCTGCATCTCTTCCTCTTTTTCTTAGGGGGATGCGGTTTGTACATATTTCTAGTGCTACTGAGCTTATTTTTTCCAGGCACTGGTTCAGGTTCGCATTTCCTAGCTGTTCTTCCCAGTTTATTTCTGTGAAGTCCTGGTTTATTTGCTCCCAGTTTATCTGTTTATTATTGAAGTTGAATTTGCTGAAATCTCCTCCACCGGGAATCTGGACTGGTTTTGAAGGTCTATTCCCCATGGTTGTCATAACTTCAATTAAGTTGTGATCTGAGTAACAGGTATTTGTAATCATTATGTTCCTGATCAATTCATCATTATTAGTGAAAATGAGGTCCAGCGTGTTCTCCTTCCTGGTTGGTTCTACTATTTGCTGGTTTAAGGCAAACCTGTCGCACATCCGTAGCAGGTCATTTGCATGTGCCTGTTCATTAAGGCTACTTCCTGGTATTCTTTCTGATATTACTGTATTAGCCAGGTGCTTCCATTTCAGGTGCCGTAGGTTGAAGTCCCCAAGCAGATGATGTTCGGAGCTGGATTTGTGAGGTTTTCCAAGCAGTGTTCTACTTTCATTAGTTGGTCTTTAAACTGCTGAGGGTTTGCCTCCGGTGACTTATATACAAGGACAATAACTACATTTATAATCTCTATTTTGATTATCAGCACTTCCACCATATCATTCGAGGTGTTTAGCAGCTCAGTACAGATGAGTGTCTTTGATGTATAGGCTGACCCCACCCTGAAGCCGGTGTTTCCTATCACATCTGAAAAGATTGTACTCTGAGATCCATATTTCACCATCATGGTAGTCCTTTGTGTGGGTTTCTGTTAGGGCTGCAAACACTGCATTTGCCTCATGAAGGAGACCATCTATAAAGTGAACTTTGTTGGATTTGCGTGTTTTTATACCTTGAATGTTGGCAAATATAAATGATGTTATCGTGGTAGTGGAAGTGCTGGATGCCTTACTTGGTGTTAATATCTGAGGCTCTGGTAAGGGGGCCACTGTGTTTGCGTCCAGGGTGTGTTGTTTTCGAAGTGATTCGTCCAGTTTCGGTAGTGGGGCGAGTGTTGTGTGGTGTAGTACCTGTGTGTTTGTTGGTAATGTGTATTCCAGACTTGTGGGTATCTCCCTTCCCCTCTGTAATCCTGTGGTGGTTCCATCTGACTGTTCCTCTCTTATATTTTCTGCTCTGTTTCTGCCTTCCTCTAAAAAATTGCCAGTAGTGTCATACTGATCTTCCCGTCTATAACGTTGTGTACCTCTCACGTGGAATTCCGGACACTGAAGATTGTAGCATTTTTGTCCCTAATTGAAAATTGACATAATTTGGGGTGGAAGTATCTACACCCTGTTCCAAAACGGCATGTACCCCTCGCCAACATGTTCCTGCATTTTCGAGGATGCAGAAAATGGCATTTTGTTCCTAATTTTCCATATTTGCATATTCCTTTAGCGTAGAATTTGCAAATGTGTTCCGGTTTTGCGTTTTTCAAGGTATTTATATCTGTGTCTGTCTTGTCTACCTCTTTATTGGAGCCATCTCCGCTTTTCGTCCCAATTCCTTCATTTATGCACTCTGTCTCACTGTTGCTCACATCGTTTATATTACCTGACTCTGCAATATTGCTGCTATTATGTACTACAATACCCTCTTCCTCCACATTACTGCTGCGGTTCTCTAAACTATCTGTTCCTGGGTTTTGGTCGTTAACCAATGTTGTCTTATCCCAGTCTGCATATATCACTGGTAGCTTGTCTGTGAATGGTAATCTCTGTGACTCGGGAATGTTTTTCATCAGTTTAGTTATGTTCTCTAACATTAATCTGTCATCTTTGCAGACCCAGTAAATTCCTTGCCTTTTTGTGCATCCTGGAGATACTTCTGTACAGCCCAGGTGAAATCTCATGTTACAGATGCAACACGTTACGCCTACATTACGTTTTCCAGTACTCCCGAGCACTCGCCACACATTCTCCATTGTCTGATGTATTGTTGTATTTGTGGTTTACTGTGTGGATCACTTGTTGATGTCAGTCCTTTTAACTCTTTATAAAGTTATATGTATATTTTTATATATTAATATTTATAATACTATATGTATACCGTAGATTTGTAATATTATGTATGTTATTTTGTTCAAACTTTATGGCAGGTACTTAGCGTAGGGTAGCGAAGCTGGTCCCCGGTGCGGTACAGGTGACCTCTTGTCGTCCCAGGTTGATGTCACGAGTTTCCAGCTACTCGATTTATAACACTGATTTTTCTTTGCTTGTATTCTTACAAGGGATTTTCCGCCTAATTTCCGGCTTGCAATGGTATTCACTCACTTTATTCTAATTATTAGATTCACATTTCCATAGTACACTATATGATTTCCGTATTTATCCCTGTGGGACGTGCCCTGGGGTAGGCCTCGCGTGGCTTGTGGAAACAGCCTACTGATGCCGCCTCTTGCCACTATTCTATATTTCTAGCATTTATATTTATAATATTCTATGCACGATTTTCCTTCACTTCCAACTTATATGTTGTTGTGGTACCCGTTCCACTTCACTGTTCCACGAATCACCGTTCACTATTTTTTTTTCTCATACACGCACGTACACAAAGCCTCATGCACTGGCCCACACGTGGTCTCCCGTTTATTATCTATTTAACACAAAGTTCCGTTGATAATGACTGTTTTCAAATTTTCCAGCGGGTCACTATGCACTTGTTATGCCTGTAATCGGTAATCCAAGGCTGTGGTCCTAAGAAATCCCGGTTAATGTCACGATTTTAACGGAGCGCGAGCGGTACGACTTCCCTCCCTCAACCTCCCTGAAAGCAAGAGTGAAGTTTGGAACGTCTTGAGCCAGTGACGCCATTCTTGACGGCGTTGGTGGCGGTTGGGTCAGTAGCAAAACCGTCGGGCCGAGTAACCGATCCATGTTCACTGGCTAATTATTTGTCAATAAATTGAGGTAAAGAAGATGCATTGCCAGAAGTGTGGCTTAATTGAACAATAATTACAGTACAGTTACATCCTGCAATACACAAGCCATATATTATACAAAACTTAAAAAGACTAACAGTGCTTAAGATATATAATATAATAAGCAAAGTACACATGACTAACACTAGAACAAATAGAAATTAACTAGGAGTGAACATAAACTAACCTGTACACAGGCACGACACAGCTGGTCTGACAACAAAACAGTCAAGCGAGCATCCAAACAAAACAGTCAAGCGAGCATCCAAACAAAACAGTCAAGCGAGCATCCATCCGGGTACAATAATACAATAACACTTTTACTACACATACAAGAGATGTTACAGAGAGTGATGGAGTTATAGATAGGGCTAGTACATACAATGCCTAAAGCCACTATTACGCAAAGCGTTTCGGGCATGAAAAACTTAAATGACTAAGCCTTAATACTAATTGAGCATAAGGATTAAAACGAGTAGAGAACAAAATAAAAAAAAGAGTTAGGAAGGGGGGGGGGACATGGCTGAAAAAGCAGCACAAATACAAGTCGGTCGACAAAACAGCGTCATTTAAACAAAACAGACATTGGTTGCCAATAGAGGGCTAAGGTAGGTTACAGGGAATTTATTAGGTATAGCTTGGTTTTTATCTTAAACTGGTTGAGAGAGACAAAGTCTTTAACATGGTTGGGAAGGTCATTCCACATTCTGGGTCCCTTGATTTGTAAAGCATTTCTAGTTTGATTAAGTCGCACTCTAGGAATATCAAAACTGTATTTATTTCTGGTGTGGTGCTCATGGGTTTTGTTACTACCTTCTATGAAGCTTTTGAGGTCAGGATTGGCATTACAGGTCAGCGTTTTATATATGAATAATACACATGAGAGAATGTGCAGTGACTTAATATCTAACATATTCAGAGATTTGAGTAGGGGTACCGAGTGATGTCTGGGACCAGAGTTGGATATTGTCCTAATAGCAGCTTTGTGTTGAGTGATTAGAGGACGTAAATGATTTTGGGCGTAGAACCCCAAGCACAAATACCATAGTTGAGATATGGATAGATGAGGGAGTAATAGAGAGTCACCAGGGCAGGGCGGGGTACATAATATCTGATCTTAGAAAGAATGCCAACAGTTTTTGAAACTTTTTTTGATATATTTAGAATGTGTCCCTGAAAATTCAGCTTGTGGTCAGTGAGAATGCCAAGGAATTTGCGATCTAATTTGTTACAAATTTGGGTATTGTTTATCTTGAGATTTATTTGATTAGAGGATTTATTGCCAAACAGAATATAAAAAGTTTTGTCAATGTTAAGGGTGAGTTTGTTGGCAGTTAGCCAAAGATGGACTTTATTTAGGTCAGTATTTACTGTGGCATTTAGAGCAAGGGGGTCAGGACTGGAGTAAATGAAGGTTGTGTCGTCAGTAAATAGAATAGGTTTGAGGTGTTGGGAGGCATTTGGAAGGTCATTAATGAAGATGAGAAAGAGGAGAGGGCCAAGTATGCTGCCCTGAGGAACACCAATGTTGATGGATAGGGTGGGAGTAATTGAATTATTCACAGAAACATACTGGAGCCTGTCAGTAAGGTAAGATTTGAGGTATTGCAGGGAGAGTCCTCTGACTCCATAATGATGTAATTTAAGAAGGTTTTGGTGGTTGACAGGGTCAAAAGCCTTACGCAGGTCCACAAATAACCCAATAGGGAACTCATTTTTATCAAGAGCTGCATGGATTAAGTAAATCATACTAATAAGTGCATCGTTAGTGCTTTTCTTGGGTCTGAAGCCATATTGGCAAGAGCTAAGTATATTGTGCTTGGCTAGATAAGAGCTACGTTACGTTACGTTACGTTAGGTTTGGTTTGGTTAAGTTAGGTTAGATTAGGTTAGGTCAGCCTAACCTAACATATCATATTTATTCATTACTAACGTATTTCCAGGAAGCTTTGTGAAGTCTGTGTAGCTTGTGCAGGTAGCTTGCGGTAATTAGATAGACCCGTGTGTTATGTTTACGATGGCGAGCGGCGTCCTTATTAAGCCGGGATTAAGTCCACAACATCACTAAACTTTAATTAATAACTATATGCCTGTTAAGTAGAAGATTTTAATTATTAATTGCATTATATTGTCGTTTTAATAATGAACACGTGAATATATGCGAAACGTCCAAAGCTGGTGTCCGAAGTGGTAAAAATATTAGTGTGCGATATTGTCAATGTACCGAGTGTCTAAATTGCCACTTTTATACAACTACAAATATATTCGATTTTATTGAAAAAATATTTGTCTGGTAAAGGTTTTATATAATGCTCCCATTTCTGTCTTTCTTCTGACTAATAAATAATTTAAGTTATCAAGATGTTTTCAACCATATTTTTTCGACGTTCGACTATTCCAACATGGGTGACCATTTTGGAAACGCGATACTTGGGTTGACCCAACTGATACTTGGGTCAGATCCATTATGGTTCGGAACACATTCACTATGGGAGAGCTGTTTCCTTCAAAAAGCTTAATCGTGTAGCATTATGTTTAAACAAACAATTCCAAGTACATTCTTTGATTGATAAACATGAGGATAAATACAAGTGTTAATTGTAAATGACCAGTATAAACAAAAACAAGAAAGGAAAGATGATATGTGGAACCAGACAAAAACATTGGAACGCTCAGGTGATGAGAGGGTAAACAACCGCCGCCATTTTAGCAGCCCCTGCCGGTGATGTCCAGCACGAGCATTAAGGGAAAACCTTGACACAAACTGCACCTATCATTAAGAAGAAGCACCACCATTGACCGCCAAGTGCTCACATCAAGTCTAACTCTAAGAAACAACACTCAAGCCTTGACGCTTCACCCAACATCCGGGGGAGAAAACCTTCACACAAACTGCACCCGTCATAAAGAAGATGAAGACTCACCAGTGTCCACAGTGTCTGAAGGTATTCACCTGTCCTTCACGTCACATGTTAGTGCATTCAGGGGACAAACCTCACGAGTGTCCAGAGTGTGGAAAGAGATTCAGATTTCTTGGAAATATGAAGACTCACAGGACGGTGCATGGGGATGAGAGACCTTTTCAATGTGCCGAGCGTGGCAAAAAATTTAGATTACGTGCAACTATAATAACGCACATGTTAGTGCATTCTGGAGACAAACCTCACAAGTGTCCAGAGTGTGGGAAGAGATTCAGTCGGCGTGAACAAGTGAAGACTCACATGTTAGTGCATTCAGGTGATAAACCTCACGAGTGTCCAGAGTGTGGGAAGAGATTCAGTCATCTTGGAAATATGAAGACTCACAGGATGGTGCATGGGGATGAGAGACCTTTTCAATGTGCCGAGTGTGGCAAAAAATTTAGAGACCGTGGAACTATGATAAGGCATACGTTAGTGCATTCAGGTGAAAAACCTCATGAGTGTCCGAAGTGTGGGAAGAAATTCAATCGTCTTGAAAATATGAAGAGGCACAAGATAATACATGCAGATAATTGGCTAAACACTTCGAGTGTGGAAGATAATTAAGAGAATGTTGAAGGATAATGAGGCACATAATGGTATATTAACATACGTTTAATCTAACAGTGTGCTATCACAATGCCAGTTGGATGTTCTTCAGAGGTAATTATATTTTGTTTGTGAAAAACACTTCACAATGAAAGGTAAAAATCTGAAGATATTTTATTACATTGTTCTTTTATAAAAGTTAGATGACCAAGCAAGAACTAGAGAAGCTGTCACTGTAGGAAAACTTAAAATTGCTTATAAGTATAGAAATATCTCTTTAGTTTAGCAAAGATAAAACAAATTTACGTCCTCTAATTACTCAACACAAAATCTCTGAATATGTTAGATATTAAGTCACTGCACATTCTCTCTCTTGTGTACTATACATATATAAAATGCTTCACTGTAATGCCAATCCTGACCTCAAAAGCTTCATTGAAGGTTGTAACAGAACCCATGAGCACCACACCAGAAATAAATACAGTTTTGATATTCCAAGAGTACGACTTAATCAAACTAGAAATGCTCTACAAATCAAGGGACCCAAATGTGGAATGACCTTCCCAACCATGTTAAAGACTGTACCTCTCTCAACCAGTTTAAGATTAAAACTAAACACTACCTAATAGATTCCCTGTAACCTACCTTACCCCTCTATTGTCAACCCATGTCTCTTATTTTTTTTAAACAACGCTGTTTGTCGACCTATTGTATTTGTGCTGCTTTTTCAGTCATGTTCCCCCTTTTTTTATCTTTATTTGTATTTGTTCTCTACACATTTTATTCTTTATGCTCAATTAGTATTAAGTTATAGATATTAATGTTTTTCCTGCTCGAAACGCATTGCATAATAGTTGCTTTAGGCATTGTATGTACTAGCTCTATCTATAAATCTATCCATTAATGTAACATCACTTGTATGTATGTACCTTACCTGAATAAACATATTTATTTATTTATTTATATTTATTTATGTTTTTCTTCATATATATGTAAATAATAATGTGCTTTGTTTTTGCTCTATGTGGAAATTTATTTAAAATTTATTATACTCTGTAGCTAAGTTACGGACATTTTTGTTGTAATATTATTTAGCATTGGAGTTGGTGAAGAAAACAGTCTGAGACGTACTTAAGATGAGATCATTTGATTGATAGGGAAATGTATGTTAATCAAGGATTTTTCTGATCAAATTTATTTGCAAACTGATGTCCAGTTTTTTTGGCCTATTTATGAGTTTATCTCTTGATTATAATTATTTCACCAAAGAGTTTATTGAAGGCAGACTGGTATTTATAACTGTCAGTCAAGTGACTATGAAATTTAAATTCATATTACTTTAGAAATTTATATTACTCAAAATTTAGCAGAAATTTATATTACTCTGGCATAATTTTATCAGTTATGCTGTAATTGTCTGGGAATAACATTTTACCCAATTTACCTGCGGGCCACTAACCCTAGTGGCCTTGATGAGAACAGGAAGCCAGCAGCTTGTTTCAGGTCCCCCCGCCCCCGTCCTCCCATTTGCCTTGATCTTTTCCATCTATATTTTGAAATTCAGCACAGTTTTGGCAGTTTTGGCTTCGGCGTGTGGACAGTTCCATCAATCAATAACCATGTGGGTGAAAAAGCCTGGTTCAAAGTTATATTACCCTGATTGGCAATTATATTAGCCCGACTGGCATAATCCTCTCTGACAATTATATTATCCAAACTGGCAATTATATTAAGACGATTGTGAATTACAATAAGCCTGACTGGCAATTATATTAGCATGACTGTCAATTTATATCAAAGGAATATTTATTTATGTTGTGATGCTCGTGGATTCCATTACATTTATCAGTGAAGAGTTTCAGGTTAGGATTAGCATTTAGGAACAAGGTTTTGGACATGTAAAAAGCACAAGAGAATGTGTAGAGCGAGTGTATATTTAGCATGTTCTGGGATTTAAAGAGAGAGATGCTGTGTGTTGTTTGAAGACAGTTTTATACTTCTGATAGCAAATTTTTGTTTGGTGATGTGCTTGAAGCAATTTGCAGTGGATGAATGAACCCCATGCACAGATACCATATGTTCAGATACAATCCCTAATTTACAAAAAAGCGTCTAGATTTTTAGCTCCAGCCATTGCATTGCTTTACAACAAATCTTAAAGACTTAACAAACAGCCTTACTCCTATTTAGCAAAACAAAATATACTTAGTTCTTGCCATGATGGCTTCAGGCCCAAAAAAGGACCACTCATGCATTGATTAGTATGATTGTTACGGATTATTGGTCTGATATGTGGGGTCTAGTATTATGGAGAAAGGTCAGCAGTTAGAATTAAGATGTATCTCAAGTATTGGAGATCATAAAGGCCCGGCCCGCAATAAGATTTAAACAGTGTTAACTAATTGGCTACAAGACAATGTCAGCCTAGAAGTAGATCACTGATCTCCTACACAGGAAGAATGGATACTCCTTTAAAACTAACTTATTTATTAAACCCTCTTAACAACCCCCCATATACACTTACACCAATAACAATAATTACTTTACCACACTATCTTACGTTAAAAGCCTTGGTCCACATAAACAGGATACAAGGTTTTACAATGAGCACAAGCTAGGGTAAAGTCTACTAGGCAAGGGACACCAGCAAGGACTCTATTCAGCTTACTGGTACTACTGGAGCTCACGTGGTTCCACTGGGACCCCCCTTAGAGTAACTTAGCAATATAAACACTAGTGATCACCTAATTAATTAATACACAGTAATACTCGACACATTAGAACACACTTATGCCAGAAAACGAGGATACAGCACAGTACTTATCTTGATAAACTAGACACAGAAATAGGTAAGGGAGAGAAGCAGGAGGAAGGGGAGAAGGTTGTTTACACCACGACGCCAGCCAGAGAAGGAAGAGCGTCTCCAGTTTCAGCTTCCTCCAGCTGACTCGCTGCTGGCCGACTACTTGGCTAATCATACAGCAGCCCTATATCCAAGTTTACTCAGATCTACTTTACTAATACAGTACTTTCTAATCATTTGTAAACCTAGTTGATGCCCATTTTATTAATTAATAATCAACCACAAGCTCAGTCTTCAAATGCTCTGTGAGAAACAAGAATCGTCTTATGTCTGGCAGGGAAGATACAAACAGACACACGTCGACTAGCGCATGAAATAATATAAAGTAGTTTTCTGGGGGGAGCCCCGTCGGCTCCCCGGAGCTATCCTAGGCTGATATGCTAATTTCAGACTTTGGCATCAGTCATGTGTATGGAGTTCTTAGGCCTACCGGGGACCACGGCCAGAACCGGGCCCCCTCAGAGAGGCAAGGGGAGCAATGGCCTATAGAAGCCCCCGTGTGGTTGGAAGCATTCTATGTCTGCCATCGACCGGGACAGGCACCCAGAAAGGTAAGCGCCCCAAAACAAACCCCTATTCTGGTTAAAATTGCTACCAAAATCCGAACTAGTGGATAGAACTCCCAAACAGAAAAACAAGCAAACTAGTGTGACGTCACACGTCACTGCGCCGCTGTCTGCGCAGCTCCCCCCTCCCCGGGAGGGGGAAGTTGGAGCCCCAGACCTCCCACGCCGGCTATCCACCCTTCAGTTCTTCGGCTGATGCTATAGGCACCGGTTATGTGCTCCGGCTCCAGTGGTTGTTTCAGCACTGCACCTAGAGTGTGGTGTCTGTTTTCTAGGTGGTGCGTGAGCCGGGAGTGATTCTCCAGTACTCGGGCTGCATGCGCCTAGGGTTCCCTTCCCTAGGTGCCCTGTAAGTACTGCCCTTGGGACTTGGGGCCACCTTCCACAAGTTTCTTGGGGTCTGCCCCTGCTAGGCCGTTTACTGCTTGGTTTTCGGCCGCTCTTTGTGTGCTCGGGTGTTCTGTCTCCCTTGTTCGCCTTAGAGTAAGGGGCAGTTTTGCACTGGTGGGGCGCAGGGTACTGTGCAGCTTGTCTTTTCCCAATCATAGCGGCCGGCTCTGTTCCGCTTGGGTACGCTGTCCTCTTGCGGGTTTTCTTTTTCTTTTTGTTTATCTACCTGGTGGGGGGGGTCTGCCTTCGTTCTTGCCCCTGGTGTCCCTTGTGTTCTGAGTTTTCTGGTGGTACCCCCTGCCCGTGAGTGTACACGTCCCGGGGGTTCAGCTCTTAGAAAGTTGTTTGGTAGTTTTGGGTGCCGGTTAGCAGTACCCTGCCTGGGAATACCTGAGCGCGAGTCCTCTTATAGTAAACGCTCGGGACCCTGGGAAACCCCTGGGGGCGCGTGGGTCCGATGGATGTGACCCCAGAGCCCCCCCCCCTCGCTTCCAGCGAGTTTGAGGGTTGCTCACCCCTTGTCTCTGGGTGACTCTCTGTTTTGCCTCCGTCTGCTGCCTGTGGGGTCGGTGACACCTTCGACCCGGAGTCCTGCGAGTTTGTTGCTCGTTATGGCTCGGTTACCCAGTTGTGCTCAGCTGGTGCGGGCGGCAGAGGCGTTGCACTTGAGCCTTGGTGGTGGCAACGCTCTCGTGGTAACTCCCCGGGAGCCCCGGAGCTGCCCCGTTTTGGTTCTTGTTTTTCCCCTGCATTCCCCTTCCTGCCTGCATCCGGTTCCTTACCGTCTGTAGGTTCAGGGCGGGGTTTGGTGGTGTTGAGACTCGGGCAGTCTCGGGGAAATCCCCTTCCGGGGTAGTGACGGGGGCATTCGAGCCTGTTCCTCCAGCCGTGTTGTAAGAGTCTGCCAGTGGGCTCCCTTCCTTAGTGTTTTCACGGCTGTCCCGGTTTTCTGGTACGGCCGGGGCTTTAGGGGGACGGCTCGGCCCCGGGGCCTGTTGTGTGGGTTCCCGGGCTGCGGAGGGGCTGACTTGGGGGGCCTTGGCCCCATAGGACCCCGTGGGGGTTTTTATCCCCCTCTCGGCGGGGCTTGTGGTTACGCGGAGTGGGGTTTTCCTCTCCACTCGCCGTACGTGCTGTTGGGCGTCGGCCCCTCCCCGGGCTCGGTTCCTTGGCCTTTGAGTCGGTTGGTTCCGTCCTGTGGGTGGATGTTTCCCCCCACCCCTTTTTTTTTGGGACGGTGTTTTCGTCATGTTTCCCGTTCTGGGGGTTCTACATGACTACTGGTCTCGGGTGCGCATGCGCCTTTGTGTGCCTTCGGGACTGGTTTTGGCTTCCGTGTTCTCGAGGGTTCGGGAAGGTTTTTTCTCCTTCCCGCGTTATTGGAACGTCTGTCGGCTCCTCGTCCTTGTTGCCGAGTTTGGGCTACTTGTAGCCCTGTTGAGCTCCTTGTGGTCCTGTTGTGCTCCTTGTAGCCCTGTTGGGCTACTTTTGGCCCGGTTGGGCTCTTTCTGGGCCTGTTGGGCTCTTTCTGGCCTGTTGGGCTACTTGTGGCCTGTTGGGCTACTTGTGGGCCTGTTGGGCTACTTGTGGGCCTGTTGGGCTACTTGTGGCCCTGTGGGCTACTTGTGGCCCTGTTGGGCTACTTGTGGCCCTGTTGGGCTACTTGTGGCCCTGTTGGGCTACTTGTGGCCCTGTTGGGCTACTTGTGGCCCTGTTGGGCTACTTGTGGCCTTGTTGGGCTGCTTGTGGCCCGNAGGGACCCAGAATGTGGAATGACCTTCCCAACCATGTAAAGACTGTACCTCTCTCAACCAGTTTTAAGATTAAAATAAACACTACCTGATAAATTCCCTGTAACCTACCTTACCCTCTATTGTCAACCCATGTCTGTTTTTTTTTTTTTTTTTTTTATTCAACGCTGTTTGTCTACCTATTGTATTTGTGCTGCTTTTCAGTCATGTTCCCCCCTTTTTTATCTTTATTTGTATTTGTTCTCAAAACATTTATTCTGTTTGCTAAATTAGTATTAAGCTTTAGATATTAATGTTTTCTTGCCCGAAACGCATTGCGTAATAGTGGCTTTAGGCATTGTATGTACTAGCTCTATCTATAAATCGATCCACTTATGTAAAATCACTTTATGTATGTACCTTTCCTGAATAAACATATTTATTTATTATTTATTATTTATTTTACCTAGGCGATATACAGTGTCATAGTGGTAACAGGAGAGTTCGACTCGCCATCTAGCAATTTTATCGTTTTAAATCTTACCAACTGATTTAGAGTTTAAACATAAAAGCAACACTGCGCTGGTCAGTCACAAGCCGAAAATGGCGTCCAATGAGATAGTGTCGCCACTTCCTTAGGACTTCCACAATGGCATACGCTTCCTTCTCCACTGATGAGTGCCTTTGTTCACTGTTTGAAAGTGTTCGGGAGAAGAAAGCTACTGGTTGTTCATTCTGGGTTAGGGTAGCGGCAATAGCATGATCTGAAGCATCGGTTTCCACAGCGAAAGGAGCTGTTGGGTCGATTGCTCGATCCACTGCCTCAGCAATGTCTTGTTTCAATCCTTCAAAAGCTTTCGCAGCGGCAGCAGATAAGGGAAAATCATTGGCATGAGAGAGAGGACGGATCTTCTCAGAAAAACTAAGTACCCAACGAGAGTAATGTGCAAGCATTCCCATTGTTCTGCGTAAAGAACCTGTGTTACTTGGTAGTGGAAGTTTTTTTTTTTTTTTTTTTTTTTGAGATATATACAAGAGTTGTTACATTCTTGTACAGCCACTAGTACGCGTAGCGTTTCGGGCAGGTCCCTGGAATACGATCCCCGCCGCGAAGAATCGTTTTTTCATCCAAGTACACATTTTACTGTTGCGTTAAACAGAGGCTACAGTTAAGGAATTGCGCCCAGTAAATCCTCCCCGGCCAGGATACGAACCCATGACATAGCGCTCGCGGAACGCCAGGCGAGTGTCTTACCACTACACCACGGAGACTGCAAACAGTGGTTTTAACAGTGGCTCGAGGCGTTCCGGGTCAGGTCTAATTTCTCCTTCTTGTATAAGATATCCCAACAGCTTTATAGACCTGAGTCGAAAACTACACTTTTCAAGATTCAGGGTCAGGTTATACCTTCTCGCAACGTCCATAAAATGTTTCAGATTTTTGTCATGGTCTTCCTCAGACTCTCCACACACACAGACATCATCAACGTAAGCGAAGGTACCCTCCACTCCTTCTTTCTCAAGGATGCCATCAATTACCCTTTGAAAACTAGCCACTCCATTAGTGACCCCAAAAGGGATACGATTAAATTCAAAAAGCTTCCCACAAGCTTCAAAGGCTGTATAGGGTTTTTCTTCCTCTGTTAAACCCACTTGATGGTAAGCACTTCTCAAGTCTAGCGTGCTGTATACTTTAAATCAAGCAACATTATTCACAATCTCATCTATGTGTGGTAAGGGGTAGGCATCCAGCCCCGTGAATCGATTGATTGTTTGTGAATAATCTACAACCATTCTTTTCTTTTGATGTTCTCCTTTAGTTACTAATACCTGGGCTCTCCATGGAGAATGACTGGGTCTAATTATCTCTTCACGTAGCATCCGAGCGGTCTCAGATTTAATAAACAACTTGTCAGCCTCAGAATAGCGTCTGGATTTTACAGCAATCGGCTTGCAGTCTGGTGCTAAATTACTGAAGAGAGATGGAACCGGAACTTTGACGGCAGCTAATCCACATATTCTAAGAGGAGGTCTATCTCCTCCAAAAGCCATCTCAAGCACAGAATGATTTTGTAAAAAGTTATGACCTAAAATCACATCAGCACACAAATCGGGTAACACTTTGAGATTCACACCATGGTAAGTTTCTCCTTGTAATTCTAAGTCTACAGAACACTGACCCAGGAATTTTGAAGAGAACGATACAGTAGCCATAGAAACTGCCCCATTGTCAGGATAGACGAGTAACCCACTCTGCTCGGCAATATTCTTGTGAATAAAGTTCTCAGAGCTACCAGTAGCTGCAGAAACTGTGTCAACTTTTTCTTCTGCACTTTCTTGTCCTCCTAAGTCCTCCAGGTCTAATGAGAGTGCCATGGCAGCATTTGTAACCCCTGGCTGAGCATAAGAGGCAGAAAGTTTCTGTGCCGTTTCTAGAGTGTGAGCCTGGTCAAAGGCTGACTGTAAGTCTAAAGTTCTATTTTCAAGTAAGCGCTGCCTTATTGTGGCAGAACCTAGCCCATTAATGAAAGCATCTCTCACATAGTTATCACTGGCTTCTACAGCAGTCACTGCTTTGAACTGGCAATCTTTAGCTAATAACTTTAAAGCCTGAAGAAACTGATCAAGTGACTCACCGGGTTCTTGGCGCCGTGTTGCAAGCACATACCTTGCGAATACTTCATTCTTGGGCTTCACAAACAGTTCTGTTAGGGATTTTTCAGCAGCATCATACGTAGTGCAGTCAGCTATGTAGGCGAACACACGTGGAGCAACGTAGTTTATTAAGAGACACAGCTTGTCCACGGTGGGAGTATTTTCTTCTACTGCAACCTTACCTTACCTTGAGGATACCTTGAGGTGCTTCCGGGGCTTATCGTCCCCGCGGCCCGGTCATCGACCAGGCCTCCTGGTTGCTGGACTGATCAACCAGGCTGTTGGACGCGGCTGCTCGCAGCCTGACGTATGAGTCACAGCCTGGTTGATCAGGTATCCTTTGGAGGTGCTTATCCAGTTCTCTCTTGAACACTGTGAGGGGTTTGCCAGTTATGTCCCTTATGTGTAGTGGAAGCGTGTTGAACAGTCTCGGGCCTCTGATGTTGATAGAGTTCTCTCTCAGAGTACCAGTTGCACCTCTGCTTTTCAACGGGGGTATTCTGCACATCCTGCCATGTCTTCTGGTCTCATGTGATGTTATTTCTGTGTGCAGGTTTGGGACCAGCCCCTCTAATATTTTCCACGTGTAAATTATTATGTATCTCTCCCGCCTGCGCTCAAGGGAATACAGATTTAGGCTCTTTAGTCGGTCCCAATAGTTTAGATGTTTTACCGAGTGGATTCTAGCAGTAAAGGATCTCTGCACGCTCTCCAGGTCAGCAATTTCACCCGCAGTGAACGGGGCTGTCATTGTGCAGCAGTACTCCACTCTAGAGAGCACAAGCGTTTTGAAAAGTGTCATCATCGGTATAGCATCTCTAGTGTGAAAAGTTCTTGTTATCCAACCTGTCATTTTTCTTGCAGTTGTGACGGCTACTTTATTGTGTTCTTTAAAGGTAAGGTCTTCCGACATGAGTACACCCAGATCCTTTACATTGCCTTTTCGTTCTATGTTACGATTTGCCTGAGTTTTGTACGTGGTTTCAGTTTTTATATTTTCATTCTTTCCATAGCGCATGAGCTGGAACTTGTCTTCGTTAAACACCATATTATTTTCTGTAGCCCATGGAAAGACCTGATCTACATCT
This sequence comes from Procambarus virginalis, assembly GCA_020271785.1. NCBI lineage: Eukaryota > Metazoa > Arthropoda > Malacostraca > Decapoda > Cambaridae > Procambarus > Procambarus virginalis. Next base: position 3,241 of record WNGS01049692.1, on the reverse strand, counting down.
GACTGGAGGTTCGCCGTGTCCTCTATGTTGCCTACTCTCATGAAGATCCTAGTGTCATCTGCAAAGGATGATACAGTGCTATAGGTTGTGTTCTTGTCTATGTCCGATATGAGGATGAGAAAAAGTACTGGAGCAAGCACAGTACCCTGGGGGACTGAGCTCTTAACGGTTGACGGGTTGGATTTTATTTTGTTGACTATTACACATTGGGTTCTGTTGGTCAGGAAATTGTAGATCCATCTGCCTACTTTTCCGGTAATTCCTTTTGAGCGCATTTTATGGGCAATAACACCATGGTCACATTTATCAAAAGCTTTTGCGAAATCTGTGTAAATTACATCAGCGTTTTGTTTGTCTTCCATAGCATCTAATGCCATATCATAGTGGTCCAGCAACTGCGACAGGCAAGAGCGCCCTGTTCTGAAACCATGTTGTCCGGGGTTATGGAGATGCTGTGATTCCATGTATTTTGTGATCTTACTTCTTAGCACTCTCTCAAAAATTTTTATGATGTGCGATGTTAGTGCTATCGGTCTGTAATTTTTTGCCTCTGCCTTATTTCCTCCTTTATGAAGTGGTGCTATCTCTGCTGTTTTTAGTATATCAGGAATAACGCCAGTATCTAGGCTTTGTCTCCACAGAATGTGAAGGGCCTGCGATAGTGGTTTTTTACAGTTCTTGATGAATATGGAGTTCCAAGAATCCGGGCCTGGTGCGGAGTGCATAGGCATACTGTTTATGGCTTCTTCAAAATCCAGTGGGGATAGGGTGACGTCTGATATATGATTTGATGTTGGTATCATATCCATGAAAAATTCATTTGGGTTATCGATCTTTAGTGCGTTTAATGGCTCGCTGAAGACAGAGTCGTATTGCTTCCTCAGTAGCTCGCTCATTTCTTTGTTGTCATCGGTGAAAGTTCCATCTTCCTTTCGCAGGGGCCCGATACTAGATGTGGTTTTTGATCTTGATTTTGCATAGGAGAAAAAATATTTCGGGTTTCTCTCTATTTCACTGATGGCCTTTTGCTCTCTTTCCCTCTCCTGCGTTTTGTATGATTCTTGTAGCTTGAGTTCAATTTTTCCTATTTCGCTACCTAACCTTCTTCGCCGTTCCTGAGATAGGGTGCGACTCTCAAGTTGTACCGCGATTCGTTTTCTTCGCCTATATAGGGAACGACGTTCTCGTTCCAATCTGCATCTCTTCCTCTTTTTTCTTAGGGGATGCGGTTTGTACATATTTCTAGTGCTACTGAGCTTATTTTTTCCAGGCACTGGTTCAGGTTCGCATTTCCTAGCTGTTCTTCCCAGTTTATTTCTGTGAAGTCCTGGTTTATTTGCTCCCAGTTTATCTGTTTATTATTGAAGTTGAATTTGCTGAAATCTCCTCCACCGGGAATCTGGACTGGTTTTGAAGGTCTATTCCCCATGGTTGTCATAACTTCAATTAAGTTGTGATCTGAGTAACAGGTATTTGTAATCATTATGTTCCTGATCAATTCATCATTATTAGTGAAAATGAGGTCCAGCGTGTTCTCCTTCCTGGTTGGTTCTACTATTTGCTGGTTTAAGGCAAACCTGTCGCACATCCGTAGCAGGTCATTTGCATGTGCCTGTTCATTAAGGCTACTTCCTGGTATTCTTTCTGATATTACTGTATTAGCCAGGTGCTTCCATTTCAGGTGCCGTAGGTTGAAGTCCCCAAGCAGAATGATGTTCGGAGCTGGATTTGTGAGGTTTTCCAAGCAGTGTTCTACTTTCATTAGTTGGTCTTTAAACTGCTGAGGGTTTGCCTCCGGTGACTTATATACAAGGACAATAACTACATTTATAATCTCTATTTTGATTATCAGCACTTCCACCATATCATTTGAGGTGTTTAGCAGCTCAGTACAGATGAGTGTGTCTTTGATGTATAGGCTGACCCCACCCTGAAGCCGGTGTTTCCTATCACATCTGAAAAGATTGTACTCTGAGATCCATATTTCACCATCATGGTAGTCCTTTGTGTGGGTTTCTGTTAGGGCTGCAAACACTGCATTTGCCTCATGAAGGAGACCATCTATAAAGTGAACTTTGTTGGATTTGCGTGTTTTTATACCTTGAATGTTGGCAAATATAAATGATGTTATCGTGGTAGTGGAAGTGCTGGATGCCTTACTTGGTGTTAATATCTGAGGCTCTGGTAAGGGGGCCACTGTGTTTGCGTCCAGGGTGTGTTGTTTTCGAAGTGATTCGTCCAGTTTCGGTAGTGGGGCGAGTGTTTGTGTTGTAGTACCTGTGTGTTTGTTGGTAATGTGTATTCCAGACTTGTGGGTATCTCCCTTCCCCTCTGTAATCCTGTGGTGGTTCCATCTGACTGTTCCTCTCTCTTATATTTTCTGCTCTGTTTCTGCCTTCCTCTAAAAAATTGCCAGTAGTGTCATACTGATCTTCCCGTCTATAACGTTGTGTACCTCTCACGTGGAATTCCGGACACTGAAGATTGTAGCATTTTTTGTCCCTAATTGAAAATTGACATAATTTGGGGTGGAAGTATCTACACCCTGTTCCAAAACGGCATGTACCCCTCGCCAACATGTTCCTGCATTTTCGAGGATGCAGAAAATGGCATTTTGTTCCTAATTTTCCATATTTGCATATTCCTTTAGCGTAGAATTTGCAAATGTGTTCCGGTTTTGCGTTTTTCAAGGTATTTATATCTGTGTCTGTCTTGTCTACCTCTTTATTGGAGCCATCTCCGCTTTTCGTCCCAATTCCTTCATTTATGCACTCTGTCTCACTGTTGCTCACATCGTTATATTACCTGACTCTGCAATATTGCTGCTATTATGTACTACAATACCCTCTTCCTCCACATTACTGCTGCGGTTCTCTAAACTATCTGTTCCTGGGTTTTGGTCGTTAACCAATGTTGTCTTATCCCAGTCTGCATATATCACTGGTAGCTTGTCTGTGAATGGTAATCTCTGTGACTCGGGAATGTTTTTCATCAGTTTAGTTATGTTCTCTAACATTAATCTGTCATCTTTGCAGACCCAGTAAATTCCTTGCCTTTTTGTGCATCCTGGAGATACTTCTGTACAGCCCAGGTGAAATCTCATGTTACAGATGCAACACGTTACGCCTACATTACGTTTTCCCAGTACTCCCGAGCACTCGCCACACCTCTCCATTGTCTGATGTATTGTTGTATTTGTGGTTTACTGTGTGGATCACTTGTTGATGTCAGCTTTTAACTC
>WNGS01049680.1:0-10441 GCA_020271785.1 Procambarus virginalis | reverse complement strand
AGGGCTGCATACCCTCAAAGCTCGAAGAAACATTCCTGAAAATACTGCCTGTTTAACTTTACTTGATGATTCGAATAATAATGAACAAACGACCCACGTTGGTAGGTTTTCTATACACATTAAATTTGAACCTTCTATTGACTCTATGAATCATAATGTCCAAAAATGAAGAGTACCATTCTCCTCATTTTCACACGTGAATTTATTGAAGGTACAAAGAATTAAGTTCATTAAGAAAAACAATTTGGTCTGGTCACTCGGCCATAAGCACAAAATATCGTCGACATACCTAAACCAGACTACATTAGGGGATAATCCTGGATAAGATCTTTGTTTCGAAGAACTCCATATACAAATTGCTCAAAACTGGGGAAAGGGGATTGCCCATAGCCATTACAAATGTTTGTTTGAAAAATTTTCCATTGAAACTGAAATAATTGTCTTTTATACATAATTTGATAAGTTCCAACACATTATTGGTCTGCAACTCAAATTATATTTAGGCAGTTCCTCACGTAGGTATTCTAACAAATCATCAACAGGTACTTTAGTGAATAAAGCAGTCACATCAAAACTTACTAGTTTAAAATCAAAATTCAAATTTAGTGTGGATAGCTTATTAATTAAGTCTACATTGTTAGTTAAGTGCGAGTTAGAAATTGTTCCAACGATAGGGGACAAAACTTTAACCAACCACTTAGAAAGTTTATAAGCCGCCGAACCAACTGAACTAATAATCGGTCTAACTGGATTATGAGGTTTATGGGTTTTTATAAGACCATACATATAAGGTAGAGAGGGAGATCGACTTGTTAGCCTAGAAATCAACTCTTTATCGCCTTTGCACAAAGTTTTGAGAGTTTTGTTAAAATGTGCGATCACTTTTTCAGTAGGATCTCTGTTAACCAATAGGTAAGTATCCCTATCTTCCAAAAGTAACTCCATTTTTCGAACATAGTCATCCTTATTCATAATAACTACTGCATTTGACTTATCAGCCTTGGTAATATGTAATGAATTATCTTTTTTGAGATTTTTGAACGCATGAATAAATCGACTTGGACAATTAGGTACAGAATTGTTAAGTAAAACACCATACATCATACCTTTGCACACATTAATATCTTCAACTGAGACATCACTATACTTTTCGAGATTACAGAAACCTTTGGCAATATCTACAAAATTAACTGTCCCGTTAGACGTGGCAAAGCTCAGGCCATATCCTAATGCAGTAATCGTGTTGTTATCAAGTTGTCTATCCGAGAGGTTGATGACAAAATCACGGTTGGAGTGTTTACTCCAGTTACTTTGTTGAATAAGTCTCTTCAATTTTAAATCCAGTTTAGTACTCACCTTTCTGTAGGTAGATCTCAGAGTAGTGTAACAATAATCCATCAAACAGCGGTTCCATTCAGGCGGAATGGCTTGGAGAAAGGCATACTTACAGTTATCCACCACTTTAAAACATTCACGTACTTGTAATTTAAGTAACTCGATATTTTTCTTAAGCACTATGCGGGGAATCTCATCAAACGGCCGATCTGATAATTTAAAAACGCTGTTGGGTAATAATGAACGGGGAAGCACTTGTTCACTGAGGCATTTTCGAAGGAAACGGAGGCGAAGTTTTAAGGAATGAGATTTCACTAAAGCAGAACGAAGTTTAGTAACAAAAGGCTTAAGAGAAGGGTAAAGAGAGGAGAAGGAGAGAAACTGGCACGTGGTATCCATTGATGCAATTGACGATCACTAAACACTGATCATTTGTATGCGGAAAAACCACAAAGAAATGGAGAAGAGAGATGAACGTTTCGACTCGCGAAAGTCGTTGTCAACATCAGACTGACTGAGAGAAGTAAGGAGAGGGTACAGGTCAGCACATGGACCTGACCAACCCATCTATGGGGAAAGGATTACCAGAAACAGGAGAGGTCAAAGAGGATTAAGCGGTCAGAGAATAAGGAAGAAGATTAAGGAAAAGCCTCATGTGACACACAATAATTGAATATAAAATTGTAATGAGACATTGTATGCCTCCCTTATCAAAGTTTTTTCTTAAACTGTTGTGTAATATTGTAACTTAAAACTGGATCAAGTTTGTACATACCAGTACTAACATTGAGAAGATTTGGACATTGACTAATTAGCGCAGACTCAATTAAATTCCGTTCCACAAAGCCATTGCAATTGGCAATGCTTTTCGCCCCATCCCAATTAATAGTGTGATCACACAAACTTGTATGTAGATACAAAGCATTAGACGTTTGGGCAGTTCTTATACTATAAGCATGTTGGGACATGCGTAATTGTAAGGATTTTCCTGTTTGTCCAAGGTACACAGACTCACAATCATTACAAGGAATCGAATACACACAACCTGCTGTACCAGGGGAGTTTTTTATTAAATTAGACTTGATCGTATTATTAGTGAACACCAAATTGATATTAAGGTTTTTAAAAACTGGGGAAAGTTTCTCAAATCCCATCGCATAAGGTACCACCAATGAGTTTCTATTTTCTGGTTTCGCTTTGGAGACATTATTATAAAACGTACATTTAGCTTTCCCAAACGAACAATCCAAAAACATCTTAGGGTACTGTAAACTCTTTCCAATTTCATATATTTTAGCTATCTCTTCATCAAAAAACTCAGGGCTGCATACCCTCAAAGCTCGAAGAAACATTCCTGAAAATACTGCCTGTTTAACTTTACTATGATGATTCGAATAATAATGAACAAACGACCCCACGTTGGTAGGTTTTCTATACACATTAAATTTGAACCTTCTATTGACTCTATGAATCATAATGTCCAAAAATGGAAGAGTACCATTCTCCTCATTTTCACATGTGAATTTTATTGAAGGTACCAAAGAATTAAGTTCATTAAGAAAAACAATTTGGTCTTGGTCACTCGGCCATAAGCACAAAATATCGTCGACATACCTAAACCAGACTACATTAGAGGGGATAATCCTGGATAAGATCTTTGTTTCGAAGAACTCCATATACAAATTGCTCAAAACTGGGGAAAGGGGATTGCCCATAGCCATTCCAAATGTTTGTTTGAAAAATTTTCCATTGAAACTGAAATAATTGTCTTTTATACATAATTTGATAAGTTCCAACACATTATTGGTCTGCAAACTCAAATTATATTTAGGCAGTTCCTCACGTAGGTATTCTAACAAATCATCAACAGGTACTTTAGTGAATAAAGCAGTCACATCAAAACTTACTAGTTTAAAATCAAAATTCAAATTTAGTGTGGATAGCTTATTAATTAAGTCTACATTGTTAGTTAAGTGCGAGTTAGAAATAGTACCAACGATAGGGGACAAAACTTTAACCAACCACTTAGAAAGTTTATAAGCCGCCGAACCAACTGAACTAATAATCGGTCTAACTGGATTATGAGGTTTATGGGTTTTTATAAGACCATACATATAAGGTAGAGAGGGAGATCGACTTGTTAGCCTAGAAATCAACTCTTTATCGCCTTTGCACAAAGTTTTGAGAGTTTTGTTAAAATGTGCGATCACTTTTTCAGTAGGATCTCTGTTAACCAATAGGTAAGTATCCCTATCTTCCAAAAGTAACTCCATTTTTCGAACATAGTCATCCTTATTCATAATAACTACTGCATTTGACTTATCAGCCTTGGTAATATGTAATGAATTATCTTTTTTGAGATTTTTGAACGCATGAATAAATCGACTTGGACAATTAGGTACAGAATTGTTAAGTAAAACACCATACATCATACCTTTGCACACATTAATATCTTCAACTGAGACATCACTATACTTTTCGAGATTACAGAAACCTTTGGCAATATCTACAAAATTAACTGTCCCGTTAGACGTGGCAAAGCTCAGGCCATATCCTAATGCAGTAATCGTGTTGTTATCAAGTTGTCTATCCGAGAGGTTGATGACAAAATCACGGTTGGAGTGTTTACTCCAGTTACTTTGTTGAATAAGTCTCTTCAATTTTAAATCCAGTTTAGTACTCACCTTTCTGTAGGTAGATCTCAGAGTAGTGTAACAATAATCCATCAAACAGCGGTTCCATTCAGGCGGAATGGCTTGGAGAAAGGCATACTTACAGTTATCCACCACTTTAAAACATTCACGTACTTGTAGTTTAAGTAACTCGATATTTTTCTTAAGCACTATGCGGGGAATCTCATCAAACGGCCGATCTGATAATTTAAAAACGCTGTTGGGTAATAATGAACGGGGAAGCACTTGTTCACTGAGGCATTTTCGAAGGAAACGGAGGCGAAGTTTTAAGGAATGAGATTTCACTAAAGCAGAACGAAGTTTAGTAACAAAAGGCTTAAGAGAAGGGTAGAGAGAGGAGAAGGAGAGAAACTGGCACGTGGTATCCATTGATGCAATTGACGATCACTAAACACTGATCATTTGTATGCGGAAAAACCACAAAGAAATGGAGAAGAGAGATGAACGTTTCGACTCGCGAAAGCCGTTGTCAACATCAGACTGACTGAGAGAAGTAAGGAGAGGGTACAGGTCAGCACATGGACCTGACCAACCCATCTATGGGGAAAGGATTACCAGAAACAGGAGAGGTCAAAGAGGATTAAGCGGTCAGAGAATAAGGATGAAGATTAAGGAAAAGCCTCATGACACACAATAATTGAATATAAAATTGTAATGAGACATTGTATGCCTCCCTTATCAAAGTTTTTTCTTAAACTGTTGTGTAATATTGTAACTTAAAACTGGATCAAGTTTGTACATACCAGTACTAACATTGAGAAGATTTGGACATTGACTAATTAGCGCAGACTCAATTAAATTCCGTTCCACAAAGCCATTGCAATTGGCAATGCTTTTCGCCCCATCCCAATTAATAGTGTGATCACACAAACTTGTATGTAGATACAAAGCATTAGACGTTTGGGCAGTTCTTATACTATAAGCATGTTGGGACATACGTAATTGTAAGGATTTTCCTGTTTGTCCAAGGTACACAGACTCACAATCATTACAAGGAATCGAATACACACAACCTGCTGTACCAGGGGAGTTTTTTATTAAATTAGACTTGATCGTATTATTAGTGAACACCAAATTGATATTAAGGGTTTTAAAAACTGGGGAAAGTTTCTCAAATCCCATCGCATAAGGTACCACCAATGAGTTTCTATTTTCTGGTTTCGCTTTGGAGACATTATTATAAAACGTACATTTAGCTTTCCCAAACGAACAATCCAAAAACATCTTAGGGTACTGTAAACTCTTTCCAATTTCATATATTTTAGCTATCTCTTCATCAAAAAACTCAGGGCTGCATACCCTCAAAGCTCGAAGAAACATTCCTGAAAATACTGCCTGTTTAACTTTACTATGATGATTCGAATAATAATGAACAAACGACCCCACGTTGGTAGGTTTTCTATACACATTAAATTTGAACCTTCTATTGACTCTATGAATCATAATGTCCAAAAATGGAAGAGTACCATTCTCCTCATTTTCACATGTGAATTTTATTGAAGGTACCAAAGAATTAAGTTCATTAAGAAAAACAATTTGGTCTTGGTCACTCGGCCATAAGCACAAAATATCGTCGACATACCTAAACCAGACTACATTAGAGGGGATAATCCTGGATAAGATCTTTGTTTCGAAGAACTCCATATACAAATTGCTCAAAACTGGGGAAAGGGGATTGCCCATAGCCATTCCAAATGTTTGTTTGAAAAATTTTCCATTGAAACTGAAATAATTGTCTTTTATACATAATTTGATAAGTTCCAACACATTATTGGTCTGCAAGCTCAAATTATATTTAGGCAGTTCCTCACGTAGGTATTCTAACAAATCATCAACAGGTACTTTAGTGAATAAAGCAGTCACGTCAAAACTTACTAGTTTAAAATCAAAATTCAAATTTAGTGTGGATAGCTTATTAATTAAGTCTACATTGTTAGTTAAGTGCGAGTTAGAAATAGTACCAACGATAGGGGACAAAACTTTAACCAACCACTTAGAAAGTTTATAAGCCGCCGAACCAACTGAACTAATAATCGGTCTAACTGGATTATGAGGTTTATGGGTTTTTATAAGACCATACATATAAGGTAGAGAGGGAGATCGACTTGTTAGCCTAGAAATCAACTCTTTATCGCCTTTGCACAAAGTTTTGAGAGTTTTGTTAAAATGTGCGATCACTTTTTCAGTAGGATCTCTGTTAACCAATAGGTAAGTATCCCTATCTTCCAAAAGTAACTCCATTTTTCGAACATAGTCATCCTTATTCATAATAACTACTGCATTTGACTTATCAGCCTTGGTAATATGTAATGAATTATCTTTTTTGAGGTTTTTGAACGCATGAATAAATCGACTTGGACAATTAGGTACAGAATTGTTAAGTAAAACACCATACATCATACCTTTGCACACATTAATATCTTCAACTGAGACATCACTATACTTTTCGAGATTACAGAAACCTTTGGCAATATCTACAAAATTAACTGTCCCGTTAGACGTGGCAAAGCTCAGGCCATATCCTAATGCAGTAATCGTGTTGTTATCAAGTTGTCTATCCGAGAGGTTGATGACAAAATCACGGTTGGAGTGTTTACTCCAGTTACTTTGTTGAATAAGTCTCTTCAATTTTAAATCCAGTTTAGTACTCACCTTTCTGTAGGTAGATCTCAGAGTAGTGTAACAATAATCCATCAAACAGCGGTTCCATTCAGGCGGAATGGCTTGGAGAAAGGCATACTTACAATTATCCAAAATGTACTACGTTCAAGCAGTAGGTCACTCATTGACTATGCTGCCCCCCTGCACTTACATCCCTCAGTGATAACCAATCTGAGAAACTGGAAGTGTCTCAAAATTATGCTCTGAGAATAATGCTGGAGCATCTATATGGACGCGTAGAGAGACCTTAGAATGGAAACCAAAGCCAGCATTAGAAAATAGGATGAAACAAAGGATAGCCACCATAGCAGCAAAACTTATTGGAATCCGCCAGACTGTCAATCAAAGACAGAATACAGAGATCCTTTCAGAAAAACATTCAATATAGAAAAAGCTCATAGATGGATAGTCTGGTCAAGATTTTAGAGAAAGTGGACCTGAAATGCACCATTAAAAACAAAGGGGAAGATAGACCATATCAACACTTTCGGCAGCCTCTTCCATGGGACGAAACGAATCTAAAGATAATCATTGAAAGATTACCAGTTAAAAAATCAGCATGTGACCCGCAGAGGCTCAAGTAATAGAACGACAAATGGAAACCATCTCAAGATCTACAACGACTCATATCTTCTCAGACGGATCAGTTGATCAAGAAAGAGGTTCTGCTGGGGCAACAGTGTACACTACCAACCATGAAGCTTACTGGAGCATGGGTGGGTGCTCAACATTGCAAACAGAATTATATGCCCTGAAGGAAACAATAAACTATACAATTGAGAATAATTTACATGATGTGATCATTCATACCGACTCTAAATCTTCGCTCCAGGCATTGTTATCCAGTCAGCACAGAGATAATATACAGCTCCTCACAGAAATTCAACATATAGGAAAGGACGCCCTATAGAAGGGCTGTCACTCACCCTAAATTGGATACCAACTCACATTGGCATAGATGGTAATGAAAAGGCATACTCAAACTGCCACTGCTCTACCTGTTGTACAGGTTCAAATACCTCCAAGTTTCTCACAGATTAAGGAGCAAATCAAGAAGAAAATATTCTCAACTATCAAAAGTCGTCACAGAGCTAAAGTAGCGGTAGGGAGACATTGCAGTAGCCATACACAGACTCAGACTTGGTTACAAGTGCTGCTGGGAGGTAATGAACCCAATAGTTAAGGAGTGTCACTTCTGTGAAACAGAAGCAGAGGCGCCACTATTGCATTACTTACTGAAATGTGAAGCTGCTGAAGCCCAGTGCATCAAACTCAACATTAATCCAACGACAGTAGCTGCATTAGATGCACATTCCACCGCGACTACAATGATTAGAAAAGCCGTTGAGGAATGGGACTCACTAGTGAGCATTCTGCAAATACATCCGCCTCCAAGACAATGTTAATAAAACAAGACTAAAACCAGTGCACTAAAACAGAAGCGATAGATAAACGGAAAAAGGAGAAATCTCCTCCTCCATTTTAAATTTAAGACCCAAATATCACAGAAACAAGGTTATCGCGAATAACTGAACTCAATTACGGGCTCACTATAGCCCGTGCTACATGGACACTTCGTTCTGAGTAGTTAAATCTGAAACAACAACAATTCCTCATCACGTTTTGTTCACAGTACCTGAATCTTAAACAACATTCCTTATCACAATCGACTTGAGAATGGTCCAGGACGGACCGAAACGTCGTCGTGCCTTCACCTTCTAGTGTGTGGTTTGGCTAACAAAATTGCCTCCATACCCTTTGCTTTCAACCTGTCAAAAATTATGCTCGACATGTATTTTTAATTCTAATACAATATCAGCATGACAATGATTAAATTTTTGTTGCACCGAGCAACAGCCGGTGGACCAAACTCTCACAAGTCAAGTCTGGCCCCGGGCTTGGGGAGTAGAAGAACATATACGAAGGGAAGCAAAGGAAATTCCTGTTTCAATTTTCCTCCGTGGTTTGACACTGTCACATTTTTAATCACGTTTTTATTTTCGTGATATACACACATAATACTACTAAGTATTTGTATATGATCGCCCTCTGGCATAAGATGAGCGAGATCTTTATATTTTCTATTGATCCTAGACCAAAAGCTGCTTGCATTCCCGAGGTGGCATCCTGCAAGAAATTCTTTGTCCAAATAATGATTATGTAAAGCATTTGCAGACGCAGGTACGGTTAGGGCACAACTCCGGGACTGTGAATATTTTCAGTATCCAGGGTTTTAAGGTGGTAGACTCGAGTGCGCTTAGATTTGTGTTATTTTTTTTGCTCAAAATGAAGAGCTAGGTCAGCAATTTTCCAAAGGACATCTTCCATTGCCCCATTATCATGACCGACGACGTTTGCAAGGAAAGAGTTAATGCACCCAAAATTCCAAGCTGAAACATGATAGCGAATAACTTCGTTGAATTGTTATGTCTGGTCAACATATATGAAATATGTTGACCAGACCACACACTAGAAAGTGAAAGGACGACGACGTTTCGGTCCGTCCTGGACGGAAAATAGACGTTCAGGGTTTTGTGAAGAAATGTTTGCACAAGATGATTGATATTATTGTTTTTCTATTATATTTAAGATTTTATCGAGTTCAGTCTCTCATTTACGTGTATACGAATAAAGTTGCTTCATGTCAAAGGGAAATTACAGCAATTCTAGTTGGTTTGGTGATTATGGGAATTAGCATGCAGAGTTCATACGGTTGAGAAAGCTAGGAACTTTAGGTTTATCAATATAAAATATAATATAAAATATGATCAATATAAAATATACCTAATTGTAATGGTTGATTTTTAGTTTATTACTTATATTAAATTTATGAGTATAGAACGAATATATGTTCCACACGTATCTTTCTAGTTTTAATAACATTTCAGCATGACAATGATTAGAATCTGTAATAAAGCAAGGTATAATTCCTAGTATATCGTTCTCAGAATCCTATTTTTACTTGTTTTACAAATTTCCTCAATGATTCTGGTAGATATTTTCATGACTAACGGATATAAAATTTATGATAAATAGTTGAGAATAGGCTGTTAATAAATTGCTGCTTTTATTATTATTTTTTTATTAAATAAATATTTGTATATTATTATTGGTTAAAAGAATACCACCCAATCCCACTCATATACATGTCCAACCCATGCTTGAAACAATCGAGGGACCCAACCTCCACAATGTTATGCGGCAATTGGTTCCACAAATCAACAACCCTGTTACTGAACCAGTATTTACCCAAGTCTTTCCTAAATCTAAACTTATCCAATTTATACCCATTGTTTCGCGTTCTGTCCTGTGTTGATACTTTTAATACCCTATTAATATCCCTTTGTTATGTCCATTCATCCACTTGTAAACCTCTATCATGTCACCCCTAACTCTTCGCCTTTCCAGTGAATGCAATTTTAGCTTTGTTAATCTTTCTTCATATGAAAGATTTCTAATTTGGGGAATTAACTTAGTCATCCTACGCTGGACACGTTCAAGTGAATTTATATCCATTCTATAATATGGCGACCAAAACTGAACTGCATAATCTAAATGGGGCCTAACGAGAGCAAGATATAGCTTGAGAACCACACAGGTGTCTTGTTACTAACGCTGCGATTAATAAATCCGAGTGTCCTATTTGCCTTATTACGAACATTCATGCATGATCCTTTTGTTTTAAATTCTTACTAATATAACTCCCAGATCCCTTTCGCAATCCGACTTCGCAATCTCAACACCATCTAGCT
>WNGS01049675.1:0-12503 GCA_020271785.1 Procambarus virginalis | reverse complement strand
AAATTCATTCTTTATTTCTAGTCTGGACGCTGACACTTGAGCGCGTTTCGTACAACTTATTACATTTTCAAAGACTTAGTTTATCTACACAACCTTATGCTTTTGAAACAAACATTGGCTCTTTTACCTGCATTTGGGTGAGGTGATGTAATACATTAGTGGGGTGAAACACAGAACATGGAAAAACGGGGTATAGATTTGTAGAAGTAGAAGTCGGGTCCCAATAGAACTGCAGAAGGCCTATTGGCCCATATTTCTTGATGTTTCTATATGGAGCGGAGTCTTGAAGTGGGTAGAATATAGTTGTACGTTTGGCTGTTGATTGCTGGTGTTGACTTCTTGATGTGTAGTGCATCGCAGTAGTCAAGCCGCCTGATGTCACTGTATCTATCGATGATTTCTGTGTTGTTTGTCTAAATCTTTTGTTTGTCTTTCTCCTAAATCTGGGTATAAACTGTCACGTTATGTCCAGACCAAGTGCGTTTGGCCCGGAAAGTGGAGTTGGAGATCCTGTTGGACGACATATTTGACCTCGAAGCACAAAAGAAGGTCACCACCAAAGACACCTTACAAGCTGAACTTATTGCAGAAGGAGGAAAGAATCGAGGCAACTACAGAAGCTACCAACTGACCCCCGAGCTCAAAGCGGCAGCCAAGAGCCTTCGTGAGAACAAAGAGATAGTTGTCAGGAGAGGCGACAAGTCGCCAATATACGTCATCCTTAAGAAAGACGAATATCTGGCGAAAATGAAACACATACTCTCTGACCAAACTAAATTCCAAAAGGGTAACGAAGGACACTACAGCCGAATTGAAAACAAAGGTCAACAAGTTGATTGAAACTGTGAATGCCAAGAAATCTGGACTCACCTGCCAAGATTATTGGAGAATATAGACCTGGATATGCGTATGGAAACGTCAAGACGCATAAGCTGGAAACCCACTTCGGCCAATTATCAGCCAGATACCCACACCAACGTACAGACTGGCGAAACGACTCAACGGCTTACTGACTCCTTATGTCCCGTGCAACTTCAGCCTGAAATCCCCGAAGGAATTTGTTGACTTACTACAGGGAACACGGGCCACAGGGATAAGAGCCTCGTTGGACGTAGAATCACTGTTCACCAACGTACCTGTGGATGAAACAATCGGGATGATATTGGACCGAGTGTATCGAGACCCGGCCTGTACTCCCCTTGACATGCCAGAAAATATCCTGAGGAAACTACTCCAAGCTTGTACTAAGGAGGCACCCTTCTTGAGCCCGGATGGGCACATGTATAAGCAAGTAGATGGGATCGCTATGGGTTCTCCCCTAGGCGTCCTGTTTGCAAACTTCTACATGGGTACTATCGAGGAAAAAGTCTTAGTCGACTTGAACTTGAAACCGGCCATATACTGCAGGTATGTTGACGACATTTTTACACAGGTACCTGATGTCAGAAATCTGCAGGAGCTGAAAGAGGCGTTTGAGCAAAATTCTGTGTTACGTTTCACTTACGAGATGGAGAAGGATGGGAAGCTGCCCTTTCTAGATGTAACAGTCATGGAAAGGAGCGGAGGTTTCCACACTGCAGTCTACACTAAGGAAACAAACATAGGATTGTGCCTAAATGCCAACAGTGACTGCCCAGATAGGTACAAGAGGAGTGTTGTTAACGCTTATGTCGACCGTGCTCTCAGCCACAGCTCAGAATGGAAGCAAGTCGACGAAGAACTCTGTAGGGTAAGGCAGGTCCTAGTCAACAACGGCTTCTCCAATGGTTTCATTGAAGACATCATAAGAAGGAAAGTAAAACGCCATGCAACCTCTGAAGAAACAACTAATACAATACCTATACCCCCTATTAGACTATTTTACAGGAACTTCTTCTCCACAGCTCATAAAACGGAGGAAAGGGTCCTGAAAGATATTGTTAATAGAAATGTTATCCCTACAGACAAAAATCAGAAGATACAACTAAGGATAAAACCAAGAAAACTGTCAACCTACTCATGAGAAACTCTCCAGACACAAAGCAGAACGCTTTGAAAGAGACAAACGTCGTCTATGCCTTCAAATGTCCTCTTGGGGACTGTAAGCCCCAAAAAACTCAGTATATAGGCAAGACAACAACATCTCTTTCCAGGCGTTTAACAATGCATAAGCAACAGGGCTCCATTAAGGAACATATACTCTCTTCCCACAACCAAACCATCACCAGAGAAATCTTAACAAACAACACAGAAATCATTGATAGTGTGAGAGTTTTTTTTTGAGCTGTGCTGACTTACGTCAGTACATTGGAATAATTGAAATTGGTATAAGGAATTGAGCTCGGAAAATTTCTAAGAATTTTCTTTATTCTTTAACCTTTATTCCTGTCGTGATATTCAACTAGGTCGCCTGAGGAAGGACTTGCTTAGCTAACACACCAGTGTAGTAAGCAGCTCATTCCTCACTTTGGGACCCTGTACGAACAATTGACTAGGCGCGAGCAAACGCCGAGACCCCAATGAAATTGAAATCCCCTCCACTTGGGTCGTCGACCTTCGCTAATCGCCGAAGCGAATCTAACGAGTAGGTCCTGGGCACTCACAACAATAATTTATTGTTGTGTAGTGCCGTATATTTGATCCAAAGCTCAGAAATAAGTCTCCAATAGTCGAGTGTGAAGAACATTTGCATAACAATAATAATGTGTGGGGGTGTAACGAAAAGACAGTGTTAACATAACAACTTAGTTTATTCAATAAAGTACTAACTACTACAACAAAACAAAAGAATGTCAATGACGTTACTCGAAATCCTTCCTGTGACACTATCAATGACAGCTAGACACCAGCCCCTCGGACTGCATAATGAACTAACTCGAACATAAGCGTGACCACAGAGGAATCAACAAGCAAGCAAGAACTAACAGATCTATAATCACAATTACAACAAATGACACAGTGAGTTCTGAAACACGTCTCCAGTAACCTCCTAACTGTTCTACGCCTCAGTGCAGTCTACACCTGCAATAGCGGTTGCAATGCAATCAAATCAGTAGTCTTTCAATGACATCAATAACTAATGGGTTCACTGGCAACTCCAGCACCCTTCCTCAATTTAATCTTTACGTTAACACTTCGTCCCACGGACGATCAACAATCAACACCATTGATTTACGTTAATAACAATAACATTTACGTTAATTCAATAACCTTCTCTTACAACTGTCACTAGTAACGCGGAAATTACACAACACTCTACCCGTCGAGCATTCAGTGAGAAAATCCCATTAATCCCTGTACTACAAGACAGCTGATTAATCTCTTTACTAGTTACGTTAATTTACGTTAATCGGTTACTAATCACTCAGCGATGGTACTCTGATTTACAATGTCCAAAGTGCTAAGAGAACGGTAATCACTCGTGATTACCTTTAGAGTAATTAATTACTATCCTCAAGATCGATAATTAAACAGTTAAATACGCAACCTTTCACACTGGCTCAGCAATTTACATTAAGGTATGAATTCCGTCTGAGCCTTCCATACTCAGACCAATTCAGGTGGCTAATAACAGTAATTAGGCACCACGTTTACGTTATTCTAAAATGACGTTACTTTCCCACGAGTCAATCAAGTGCCGGTACTTCCGGACATAAATAACGACGTTACGTTAATGGAACAATGTAGCCTTCGTGTGAGTCGATCACCAAGGATCGAGATTAATTACTTTGACTTCCTGAAACACGTCAATTACCCGGCCCACTGACCGTTAATTACGACAGACAATACTCTAATTCTTATCTGGCTGGTGGCTAGGCTCCTTGAGACTACCGTAGCTGCTTGCAGGAAAGTAAATTAACCCAAGCGTATTCTACGTTACTCATATTGTAAAAGAACAAATTCTCTTAAGCAATGGGCGTTCCCTCGGTTACGTTATATTAATTGCCTCGCAATCACCTCACTGAATACTGGACTTCGATGTCCTACCAGATAATCAGGAGAATATATGTATATCCAAGTACTCGTCTACAGCCGAGTTCACCCACGACAATGTCAAATCACACTAACAAATCACAGTGATTTACGTTACAATCCGGTTGCAATGACAATACTGCAGAACCTAGTAAAATAACATACAGGACATGAACCCTCTAGAACACTGCCCCCACAATGGCTTTACTGAACTGCAGTTACCCACGGTGATTGCTCAACTCTAGCAACAATCACTAACAATGACAACCCCTTTGCAACAACACACACTGCAAGTACTCAAATTTCCAAACATTAGAATACTGCTCAACACTTACTTACTTACTTACTGTTGCAAATGACCCCAGTGCTCTCAATAACCCCTAGAACATAGGTCCCAAACTTGCAATAACCACACAGTAAATAACACAATAACACTGGGCACCGTGACACTACGATTATATATATATATATACAATTACTGCTGACTCATGTAGCCTACAGCTATCAAACGTTATTGGGAACACTAAGGAGATCTCGCACTCCTAAATCACATGGGTGAGTGATTTATCGATCACGCATGCCGAATAAACACTCCCGAGTTTTACGTTACTCGACAGAGCGAGGGCTGTCACTCCCGACAGCCTCGTCACTCACCAAATTCTACGAAAATTACGTTAATACTGCAACCACAATATGTATATATAATCACACTTGTCACGGTCCTGGGAACAATACAAGGAATTAAAACCACACTGTGGCACCCTCCACAATAATCATTGCCAGGAATCACTGACGTTACCACATACCTGAGCGCTCAGTGATGGAATTCCACACCTGCAAGACTACACATGAAATGATATCACTCCGTCCCACGGACGATCAAGAATGAATAATTACCACAATGGAATAATATAATTATTACATGGACATCCTCTCAGTCCTTGGCTAATCTATGTATATACTCTGTTCCCGTGTGTACCCACACACACACACACACTGTACGTCTGTGCTCACAAGACGTAGGTCCCACAGGACTGACGAGATGACAACAAGGGTGATTATCTCCTCGTCCACACTCCACTTCACCTCACAAGGCGCTGCGTGACAATGCGACGGAACACTTGACCTCGAATTCAAGCTTTAGAGACTACTAATCACCAGAAATACACACATAGGTACTTACATTCATACTGCCGGCTTACACACACCATTCCCATACATCAGGCACCCCGCTATGGGTGGCTGGCTCAGTGGTGGTAGGCTGGCTGGCTGGTTGGTACCACAGCAGTATCGTTCGTACAATTGGCGCGCACCGAACCCTCCCACAACACGGCTTGTTTCGTACCCTCGACCCATTGGTAAGTGAAGCGTTCGTACACAGGTGACGCGCACAATGATTTCGTCTTAAACAAACATGGGAAATCTGCCTTAAAGCACTAACACTTATTTCCCCGTTCCCATCGACTGCTACAGAGCACTAGCAAGTCTAATCATCACTGGTATGGGATCTACGAGTCTGTTACTGCTCGTATGCACATTACCCCACGATCCCAGACCGATCACAAGATCTTCTCTACCCACTGTACACTGTCTTTTCCCCTCCAAGCGACGACTTCGGCCGGGTTCTGTGACGACCGCTGTCGTAGATGAAGCAGGAGGTGCAGCAGCTGAGTAGTTAATTAAGCCACCCCGACGCACTATACTCAATTTGGCCGAATTGAGCATAGGAGAGTCTTGACAGGGTGATGGCTCCTCCAGAATGATCCTCACACCGTCGATTCCCGCGTATTCCTCGAAATAACCAATGAGAGGAAGGCATACTGGGGCCTACCCCTCTCCTCCAATCAGCGACGGTGTAGCATAGCCCCTAGGGCAACTCCAAGATGGCCGACCAACATGGCGGCTCAAGATGTTTACTAAGATGGCGTCTGTTTCCATGGTGACGGCTCAAATGGCTAGCGAGCAGGTGGCCCACAGCTACCCACGCCAGCGGCCTAACTGTTTTCCCGCGCAAGCTAGTCCCTCGCACCAAGCCCTTACAATGAGAGATGCTATCGGCTCTATCTCTGTCCACAGACATGCTGCTACGGCCACGGTAACATTTCTGGACTGCTGGTGACTGGGGCTCTCACGTAAGCCCAAATACTAGATGTTTCGGTTGCTGGTTACCAAAGTTAAGTCCGCACACTTAACAAGTGCACTTAACAAGTGTACTGGCCTCCCACAGGCATAAGAGCACTATTGTAAGTGAGCTGGTGAACCATCCCCTCACAGATAGATACAGTGACAACAGGCGGCTTGACATCTGCGAGGCACTACACATCAAGAAGTCAACACCAGCAATCAACAGCCAATTAATGTACAACTATATTCTACCCACTTCAAGACTCCGCTCCAATATAGAAACATCAAGAAATATGGGCCAATAGGCCTTCTGCAGTTCTATTGGGACCCGACTTCTACTTCTACAAATCTATACCCCGTTTTCCATGTTCTGTGTTTCACCCCACTAATGTATTACATCACCTCACCCAAATGCAGGTATAAGAGCCAATGTTTGTTTCATAAAAGCATAAGTTGTGTAGATAAACTAAAAGTCTTTGAAAATGTAATAAGTTTTACGAAATGCGCTCAAGTGTCGCGTCAGACTAGAAATAAAGAATGAATTTTGGAGAATTGATTTTTAATTTACCGTCATCAGTAAAAAGAAACATAAGGAAAATTGAGAACATTCGTGTTAGAATTATTAATCTTACTTTTTCGGTTATATTTAATAACATTTATATATATATATATATATATATATATATATATATATATATATATATATATATATATATATATATATATATATATATATATATATATATATATATATATATATATATATATATATATATATATATATATATATATATATATATATATATATATATATATATATATATATATATATATATATATATATATATATATATATATATATATATATATATATATATATATTGTGACGGTAAAGTGTTGGTGTGTTGATATTCGGCAGTCCTCCAATTGCAGGTGTCAATGCCTGGTCACACTTACAAAAAAAAAGAGACTGCTTGCTTGTGGTAAGGTAAGGGAAGACACGCAAAACACAAAGTATAAACAATGAAACTTTAATTACTCTAGAAAATAGAATATGAATAAAGACAATTCCTTGGCTTAGGTGAAACAAGTCAACAAACACAAGAAAACATAAATAATTACTAGATATGAAATTACAATGGTATAAAGTTTTAGTGCAATGAAAATCAGGTGCTGAGAATATTGGCTATAGCTGCTACCTCCCTTAGTATATGACAGCCAGATCTTAGTATACTAGAGAGAGATGTCAACTCTAAGAGCACAAAGAATATTCTGAGGAAGACGGCTGCAGCTAGCCCAGACGTTGACTCGGCTAGATGGCGTGAGTGTTGCAGGTGTAGGTGTGCTGCTGGCGACACCAGCCAATAAGAAGGCAGGCAGGCGAAGAAGGGCAGTTAGCTCGTTGAAGTCGGGTGGTGAGCCGGCTGATGGGGGTGGTCAAGAGTGGGTTTGCAGGGTACGTTTTGCTTCCTGGTCAAAACGTTTTGTGCTACTGGTGGACGTATCTTTAATGTAGCATCTTGTACTTGTAGTATTACGTAACTTTGATAGGGAAGAGCAGGCTCAATCTCTCTTGAAAGAGATTATCGTCACAACTCTCCCCCGAAGCCTGCGGTTCCGGAAGTAGTTACGTCTTCAGGTGGTAGAGTGGTAGGTGGAGCTGCCTCTGCTTCATGAACTCTGGAGAGGGCGTCGGCTATGATGTTGTCAGAACCCTTGATGTAGAAGATCTCCAGGTTGAAATCTTGTAGATATAAAGCCCATCGTAGAAGACGTTGATTATTGAATTGGGCTTGATGCAAGAAGCGTACAGGATTGTGGTGCGAGTAGATGGTGGTAGACTGAGCACCTTGTAGGTATGGTGCAAAGTGCTGTAAATTCAGGACGATGGAGAGTAGCTCCTTCTCGATAGTGCTGTAATTTTTCTGGTGGGGTTTCAACTTGTAGCTGTAGTAGCTAACAGGTAGAACCTCCTCGCCTCGTTGCTGCATCAGGACACCCCGATGCCGGTACCACTGGCGTCGACATGGAGGATGAAAGGCTTCGTGATATCTGGCGAGGCGAGAATAGGATTTGAACAGAGCAGTAATTTGAGTTGTTCAGAAGCAACGGTTTGCTGAATGGTCCAAGTATAGCGTTGCTTGGGACTGGTTAAAGTGATCAATGGTGTTGCTAATGTACTAAAATTCTTCAAACCTACGGTAGTAGGAGGCAAGAACAAGGAAGCGCAGGAGCTGCTTCCTGGTGGTAGGCTGTGGATAATGCTTGATGGCTTGAGTATGTATGTTTAACGGAGCTAGGCTGCCACTCCCTATTACATGACCCAGATAACGCACTTTACCTTTGGCAAATGTGGACTTGCCCAGGTTGATGGTGAGGCCGGCTGTCAGGAGCTTTGCGAACAATCGTTGCAGCTGGAGCAGATGTTCGCTCCAGGTGTTGGATGCTACAACGATATCATCCAAATAGGCGTAGGTGTTATCCAAGCCTTGGATGACGCGGTTGACAGCTCTCTGAAAGGTGGCCGGGGCATTGCAGAGTCCAAAGGGAAGGCGTTCATACCTTAAAAGTCCAAAGGGAATGATAAAGGCAGATATATCTTTGGCTCGCTCTGTTAAACACACTTGGTAATACCCCTTGAGCAAGTCCACTTGGGACATGTATCGGGCATTACCAATGGCGTCAAGGATGTCATCTATTCTAGGTAAGGGGTACGCATCCTTGACAGTCACATTATTCAATTTCCGGTAGTCAGTACACAATCTCACCTTACCTTGTGGTTTCGGCACCAAGATACAGGGTGAGGACCAGGGGGACTCACAAGGGGTGGCCAGTCCATGATCCAGGCGGTACTGTACCTCAGCACGCATGACTTCCTTCTTGCTAGGGCTGATTCGGTATAATGGTTGACGAATCGGCCGGGTGTCAGGGAGCAGTTGGATGTCGTGCCGAGTCACATTACACTCTTGTGGATCATCGCGGAACAACTCCTGATGTTCCTTGAAGATTTTGATGAGAGGTGCACTATTATTGTCCTGAAAATAATTATGAAGATCAGTTAGGATTTCCGAGTTGGTAAGCGCTGTCTCAGTGTCAGTGCTTTCGGGAGGAGAAGCAGGGAAGGTCTCACTGTGGAGGTATGGACCTTTAAAGGTAGAATATGCTACCAACACAGTGGGAGAAGTACCATTATATAGCTTCAGGAGGTTGACGTGGCACAACTGGGTCTTCTGCCGCCTATCTGGAGTCTCTAGAACGTAGTTGTGGTTGTTTCTGCACTCCTTGATGCGGTAGGGTCCTGAAAACCTGTTTTGCAAGGGAGAACCTGGGATAGGAAAGTAGGCAAGCACGAAGTCTCCCGGTTTAAATTTCCTTACTTTGCTGTTCTTGTCGTAATGAGTCTTCATCCTCTCTTGGGCTTTCAATAGATTGTCCTTAGCAAAGGTATGCACCCTCTCTAGAATGTGTTGTAGGTTTTGAAGAAACTGGGGCACATTCTGATGCTCACTGAAGGTGGCATCACGTAGAGAGTCCTTGAAAGCTTTGAGAGGAGTACGGCACTTATGTCCGTAGAGCATCTCATAAGGAGATACTCCTAGAGACTCATTTGGAGGACTTCTGAAAATACACATAATGAAGTCAAGTTGTTTATCCCAATCTTTAGAGGTCTCATTGCAAAACTTCTTTAGGAGTGCTTTAATAGTCTGATGACTACGCTCAAAAGAACCTGTGAAGCAGGATGATAGGGGCTGGGCAGTACCTGTGTGATGTTGAACTATTCCAGTGTCCGCTTGAAGAGATCACTGGTGAAGTTGGTGCCACAGTCACTCTGAACCTCCCTTGGAAATCCATACTGGGTGAAGATCTTCAGTAAGTGTTTCACCACAGTAGCAGCCGTAATGTTCTTTACTGGAACTGCTATGGGGAATCTGGTGGTAGGACACAGGATGGTTAGTATATAGGCGTTGCCAGAACTGGTCCGTGGTAAAGGACCAACACAGTCTATAATAAGTCTGTGGAAAGGTTCCGCAGGCACCTGGATAGGTGTCAGTGGTGCTCTGGGGATAGAGATGTTCGGTTTACCTGCCATCTGACATGTGTGACACTGTCTGACGTACTGTTTGACGTTGTTAACCATACCTGGCCAGTAGTAGTCTTGTCGAATTCCGTGGTAAGTTTTGTTAAAACCGTAGTATGAAAGTGCTCCATGGGCCAGGTGTAGAATAGTGGGCCGCAGGCTGGTAGGAATCACAAGTTGTTTGACGTTGGCCCAATCGTCCTCCTCCTTCAGTTTACTGGGTCTGTATCTGCGGTAGAGCAGCTCGTTCTCTAGGAAGAACCCAGGGATACTGCCAGGTTGAGTCTCAGCCTGGAAGAATAATGGTGTCAAGGTAAGATCTTCCCTCTGTAACTTACGGAACTCCAACGTGGTAAGATTCAGGGGTAGTTTCAGAGGGTCTTTAGGAACAGCGGTAGTAGTAGAGTCAGCTGGTTGTGGTCGTGCAGCTTGTGCACAGGTGGTCACCAAAACCGGAGGAGAAACTTCATCACTCTCTTGAACCTTTGCTGGAACATACTCAAAGATGGGATTATCCATTACAGAGGTACACACCTGGGGTTTGTCCATGACGATCAGGTTGGTCGGTTGCAGGTCTTCTGCCAAGTCGTTGCCCAGGAGAAGTTGCACTCCAGGCATGGGAAAAGGCTTTTCCCTGATGGCGACTTGGACTTCACTGGTCACGAAGGGACAGTCCAGGTGGACTCTGGCGAGTGGATAAGGAGTGGTAGCAGTGAGGTCAGTGATGAAGACGGTTTCCCCGGTGTAGGTGATATTGGGCAGAGCTGATTTCAATATTATTGATTGAAGAGCCGCTGTGTCCCTCAAGATCTTCAATTTGAAACGTCCCTCCGAATCTGAACCGTTGGTAGAGACAGTTCCAGGATACAGGTGTTTACTGAAGTGAGAAAGATCATTAACATGAACACCAACATTCATCACAGGCTTACCGGACTTAGGAGGAGTCTGTTTGGGTTTAGTGGTTTCAGTATTACCTTTGTATTGAGACTTACCACATTTATCTATGGTATGTCCATAGAGTTTACAATACTTACAGTACAATTGTGAGCTAGCTTGATCTGTACTCACTATCTCGTAACTGTACCAAGACTTCTTACTGGAAGGTGGTTCTGGTGTCAGCCCGTGGATGAGGCTGTAGGTATCAGCCGACTTCGCACATTTTACGTATTCGGTCTCTTCTTTATCTGCTAAATATAAACAGACTGGAGGAGGTACACGCCTCAAAATTCTTCAACTAGCATGAGGTTGACGAGTTCTGCAAAGGTAGAGACATGTGCTGCTTCCAGCCATTTCATAAAATATCTCCTTTTGGTGTTGGCAAATTCTAGAAAGGTGGTGGTACTTGCCTTTAGGTGATCACGGAATTTTCGTCGGTAGCTTTCGGTGGAGAGAAGGTAGGCGTCCAACACTGCTTGCTTCAGGGTCTGGTAGTCATTCTCAGATGCCAAAGTACTGAGGGTGACTGCAGCTCTACCTGTGAGATGTACTCTGAGAAGGGTAGCCCATTGGTCGGCAGGCCAGCTAAGTTGATTAGCTAGGGTCTCAAAGGTGGTAAAAAAGACGTCAATCTCTGTCTCTACGAACGGTGGCATTAACTTACTTGCATGGGAGACATTGAAACTTACTGGAAGACTGGCGGTAGCTTGCTGGCGTTGAGCTTGGTGTGTAGTTTCCAACTCTAGTTCTTGTCGACGACATGCTAGAGCCAGATCCGCTTGCTGTTTTTCATGCTCGCGTTGCATCTCCAGGTGACGTTGTTTTACTTCCAGCTGTACTCGCTCACGCTCACGGAACAGGCGGCTTCTCGTTCCTGTTGTTCTTGAGTAACGGCCTCTCTTTCTGCTCCGCTTTCTTGAGTGGAGCTCTCTTTCCTTAAGGTGGAGAGCTTCCTTTGCCAGGGCGCCTCACGTTCCTGTTGTTCTGAGTAATGCGGCCTCTCGTTCCTTGATTGCAGCTGCTTCTTTTGTTGCTCCACGCGATTTGGCAAGTTCGAGTTTAAGTTTCATAGTGGCCAAATCATGTTATCTGCAATAGTGTAATGTTCGTGAGTGTCAGAGTCTATTACCCCTTCATCTAAAAGTGATCCAAGAGAATGTTGTGTATCAATTCTTGTTGGCTCCAAAAGGAACATCTAGTTGATACTCATGTGCAAGAGTTTGTAATTCGGTCCTCTTGGCACGACTTAAGTTCCCTATTTCACCTGCTGGATTAGTACAGAAAGCTTGGAGACAAAACATGGTGAAAATTAGCAAATAAATGTACAACGAATATACTGTTGTGATATGGTGAATGTCAGAAACAGGACAACGTGGCAACTGGTACCTATCCTGTGGAATCGTTAACAATTAAT
>WNGS01049663.1:0-13123 GCA_020271785.1 Procambarus virginalis | reverse complement strand
ACGGGCTACAGGGATAAGAGCCTCGTTGGACGTAGAATCACTGTTCACCAACGTACCTGTGGATGAAACAATCGGGATGATAGTGGACCGAGTGTATCGAGACCCGGCCTGTACTCCCCTTGACATGCCAGAAAATATCCTGAGGAAACTACTCCAAGCTTGTACTAAGGAGGCACCCTTCTTGAGCCCGGATGGGCACATGTATAAGCAAGTAGATGGGGTCGCCATGGGTTCTCCCCTAGGCGTCCTGTTTGCAAACTTCTACATGGGTACTATCGAGGAAAAAGTCTTAGTCGACTTAAACTTGAAACCGGCCATATACTGCAGGTATGTTGACGACATTTTTACACAGGTACCTGATGTCAGACATCTGCAGGAGCTGAAAGAAGCGTTTGAGCAGAATTCTGTGTTACGTTTCACTTACGAGATGGAGAAGGATGGGAAGCTGCCCTTTCTAGATGTAACAGTCATGGAAAGGAGCGGAGGTTTCCACACTGCGGTCTACACTAAGGAAACAAACATAGGAATGTGCCTAAATGCCAACAGTGACTGCCCAGATAGGTACAAGAGGAGTGTTGTTAACGCTTATGTCGACCGTGCTCTCAGCCACAGCTCAGAATGGAAGCAAGTCGACGAAGAACTCTGTAGGGTAAGGCAGGTCCTAGTCAACAACGGCTTCTCCAATGGTTTCATTGAAGACATCATAAGAAGGAAAGTAGAACGCCATGCAACCTCTGAAGAAACAACTAATACAACACCTATACCCCCTATTAGACTATTTTACAGGAACTTCTTCTCCACCGCTCATAAAACGGAGGAAAGGGTCCTGAAAGATATTGTTAATAGAAATGTTATCCCTACAGACAAAAATCAGAAGATACAACTAACGATTTACTATAAAACCAAAAAAACAGCCAGCCTACTAATGAAAAACTCTCCAGACACGGAGCAGAACGCCCTAAAAGAGACAAACGTCGTCTATGCCTTTAAATGTCCACTTGGGGACTGTAAGCCCCAAAAAACTCAGTATATAGGCAAGACAACAACATCTCTTTCCAGGCGTTTAACGATGCATAAGCAACAGGGCTCCATTAAGGAACATATACTCTCTTCCCACAACCAAACCATCACCAGAGAAATCTTAACAAATAACACAGAAATCATCGATAGGTACAGCGATAGCAGGCGGCTTGACGTCTGCGAGGCACTACACATCAAGAAGTCAACACCAGCAATCAACAGTCAATTAATGCACAACTATATTCTACCCACTTCAAGACCCCGCTCCAATATAGAAGCATCAAGAAATATGGGCCAATAGGCCCTTCCGCAGTTACTTCCATTCATACCTTCAATTTACCCGTTAATATCCAGTTAATATCCATTGTTTTCGTGTTCTGTCCTTTGTTGAAAGTTTTGTTCACCTCATTAAAAACTGTTGTAACATATCACCTCACCCAAACACGGGTATAAAATGAAAGATGAAAGCTGTTTAAATCATAGCATAGTAAAGAACTGTTTAGTGCTTTAAGGTTATAGTTGTGTGAGAAAACTAAAAGTCTTTGAAAATGTAATTAGTTATTACGAAACGCGTTCAAGTGTCGCGTCAGACTAAGAAATAAAGAATGAATTTTGGAGAATTGATTTTTCATTTACCGTCATCAGTAAAAACAAACATAAGGAAAATTGAGAAAATTCGTGTTAGAATTATTAATCTTACTTTTTCGGTCATATTTAATAACATATGTCTACAGGAAAGACTGCTACCAAAATATACTAATATATATATATATATATATATATATATATATATATATATATATATATATATATATATGTCGTATCTAGTAGCCAGAACGCACTTCTCAGCCTACTATGCAAGGCCCGATTGCCTAATAGGCCATGTTTTCATGAATTCATTGTTTTTCGACTACCTAACCTACCTAACCTAACCTAACCTACCTTTTTCGGCTACCTAACCTAACCTAACCGATAAAGATAGGTCAGGTTAGGTTAGGTAGGGTTGGTTAGGTTCGGTCATATATCAACGTTAATTTTAACTCCAATAAAAAAAAATTGACCTCATCCATAAGGAAATGGGTAGCTTTATCATTTCATAAGAAAAAAATTAGAGAAAATATATTAATTCAGGAAAACTTGGCTTATTAGGCAAATCTGGCCTTGCATAGTAGGCCAAAAAGTGAGTTCTGGCTACTAGGTACGACATATATATATATATATATATATATATATATATATATATATATATATATATATATATATATATATATATATATATATATATATATATATATGTATATGTCGTACCTAGTAGCCAGAACGCAATTGTCAGCCTACTATGCAAGGCCCGATTTGCCTAATAGGCCAAGTTTTCATGAATTAATTGTTTTTCGACTACCTAACCTACCTAACCTAACCTAACTTTTCGGCTACATAACCTAACCTAACCTATAAAGATAGGTTAGGTTAGGTTAGGTAGGGTTGGTTAGGTTCGGTCATATATCTACGTTAATTTTAACTCCAACGAAAAAAAATTGACCTCATACATAATGAAATGGGTAGCTTTATCATTTCATAAGAAAAAAATTAGAGAAAATATATTAATTCAGGAAAACTTGGCTTATTAGGCAAATCGGGCCTTGCATAGTATGCCAAAAAGTGAGTTCTGGCTACTAGGTACGACATATATATATATATATATATATATATATATATATATATATATATATATATATATATATATGTCGTACCTAGTAGCCAGAACGCACGTCTCAGCCTACTATGCAAGGCCCGATTTGCCTAATAAGCCAAGTTTTCCTGAATTAATATTTTTTCTTTAATTTTTTCTTATGAAATGGTAAAGCTACCCATTTCATTTTGTATGAGGTCAATTTTTTTTATTGGAGTTAAAATTAACGTAGATAAATGACCGAACCTAACCGACCCTACCTAACCTAACCTAACCTATCTGTATAGGTTAGGTTAGGTTAGGTACCCGAAAAAGTTAGGTTAGGTTAGGTTAGGTAGGTTAGGTTGTCAAAAAAACATTAATTCATGAAAACTTGGCTTATTAGGCAAATCGGGCCTTGCATAGTAGGCTGAGAAGTGCATTCTGGCTACTAGGTACGATATATATATATATATATATATATATATATATATATATATATATATATATATATATATATATATATATATATATATATAAATATATATATATATATTGGTATATTTGGTAGCAGTCTTTCCTGTAGACATATATTATTAAATATAACCGAAAAAGTAAGATTAATAATTCTAACACGAATTTTCTCTATTTTCCTTATGTTTTTTTTACTGGTGACGGTAAATGAAAAATCAATTCTCCAAAATTCATTTTTATTTCTAGTCTGACGCGACACTTGAGCGCGTTTCGTAAAACTTATTACATTTTCAAAGACTTTAGTTTACACACACACAAAACAACTATAACTGAACAGAGTTTAAACAGCTTTTCTTTTTTATACCTGCAGGTATAAAAAAGAAAAGCTGTTTAAATGCTGGTTTAGACAATGGTAATCCAGTCCTAAAAGAAACTCCCCGGTGCATTTTCCGAGATTAGAAACCATTGTTATGAGTTTAATCATTCTCTGTTGGAATCTGATTTTAAAATTTTGGACACTTGTATAAATGGCCAGTCAGATTTGAGAGTAATGGAATCCTTATATATAAAGGAGCTGCGGCCTCTGTTAAATAGCAACCTTTCGGCTGTTCAATTGTACACTGTATAGTGCACAGTAGGCCCTGTAATTTGCTTTATAGTTCTTTCTGGTAGTTTAATTTTATTATAATTTTGTTTTAGTTTGCGTCTATGCATTGCGTTTTAGTCTGTGTCTATGCTTAATGCACTTTGAGGTGCATTAGGTCTTTGAGGTGTTGAAATACCCCGAAATTACCATCTCTTTTAAGGGTCTGAGCGTGGTGCAGTGGGTTAAGGCGTACCTGTTATGCCGGTTGCTGGAAGGCTTCTGTGCTGGCGAGGGTTCGAGTCTCCTGGTGGGAAAGTGTTCTACAAGTTGTATAACTTCACTTGCGTGTTTAGGCAAGTTGTGCATTAAGCATAGACACAGTGTCTTCCCATATTAACAGGGACTTGATGAAAAACGTAAAAATTGACCCCTCACTTGCTCTAGTGCTCTTGGGAGGTGGTGGTCTTTGAGGTGTTGAATACCCCGAAATTACCATCTCTTTTAAGGGTCTGAGCGTGGTGCAGTGGGTTAAGGCGTACCTGTATNAAGTTGTATAACTTCACTTGCGTGTTTAGGCAAGTTGGGCATTAAGCATAGACACAGTGTCTTCCCATATTAACAGGGACTTGACGAAAAACGTAAAATTGACCCCTCACTTGCTCTAGTGCTCTTGGGAGGTGGTGGTCTTTGAGGTATTGAAATACCCCGAAATTACCATCTCTTTTAAGGGTCTGAGCGTGGTGCAGTGGGTTAAGGCGTACCTGTTATGCCGGTTGCTGGAAGGCTTCTGTACTGGCGAGTGTTCGAGTCTCCTGGTTGGAAAGTGTTCTAAAAGTTGTATAACTTCACTTGCGTGTTTAGGCAAGTTGTGCATTAAGCATAGACACAGTGTCTTCCCATATTAACAGGGACTTGATGAAAAACATAAAATTGACCCCTCACTTGCTCTAGTGCTCTTGGGAGGTGGTGGTCTTTGAGGTATTGAAATACCCCGAAATTACCATCTCTTTTAAGGGTCTGAGCATGGTGCAGTGGGTTAAGGCGTACCTGTTATGCCGGTTGCTGGAAGGCTTCTGTGCTGGCGAGGGTTCGAGTCTCCTGGTGGGAAAGTGTTCTAAAAGTTGTATAACTTCACTTGCGTGTTTAGGCAAGTTGTGCATTAAGCATAGACACAGTGTCTTCTCATATTAACAGGGACTTGATGAAAAACGTAAAATTGACCCCTCACTTGCTCTAGTGCTCTTGGGAGGTGGTGGTCTTTGAGGTATTGAAATACCCCGAAAATACCATCTCTTTTTAAGGGTCTGAGCGTGGTGCTGTGGGTTAAGGCGTACCTGTTATGCCGATTGCTGGAAGGCTTCTGTGCTGGCGAGGGTTCGAGTCTCCTGGTGGGAAAGTGTTCTAAAAGTTGTATAACTCCACTTGCGTGTTTAGGCAAGTTGTGCATTAAGCATAGACACAGTGTCTTCCCATATTAACAGGGACTTGATGAAAAACCTAAAATTGACCCCTCACTTGCTCTAGTCCTCTTGGGAGGTAGTGGTCTTTGCGGTATTGAAATACCCCGAAATTACCATCTCTTTTAAGGGTCTGAGCATGGTGCAGTGGGTTAAGGCGTACCTGTAATGCCGGTTGCTGGAAGGCTTCTGTGCTGGTGAGGATTCGAGTCTCCTGGTGGGAAAGTGTTCTAAAAGTTGTATAACTTCACTTGCGTGTTTAGGCAAGTTGTGTATATATATATATATATATATATATATATATATATATATATATATATATTTATTTTGTACTTAGTATCCAGAATGCAGTGCTCAGCCTACTATGCAAGGCTCGATTTGCTTAATATGCCAAGTTTTCATTAATTTATTTATTTTTCTAATTTTTTTTGTTTTGAAAAGATACAGCTATCCATTTCATTATATATGAGTTCTTTTTTTTTTTTAAGTTGAGTTAAAACTAAGGTAGATATATGTCCTAACCTAACCAACCCTACCTAACCTAACCTATCTTAACCTAACCTAATCTAACATAACTTCGTCAATAATTTATGTTCCTAATATAATATAATAATAATAATAATTCAAATAAACCAGTTGGAAGCAATTTGTTGGAAATAAAGAAAATCACTTGGCCTATTAGGCAAATCGGGCCTTGCATAGTAGGCCGAGAAGTGAATTCTGGTTACTAGGTACAACATATATATGAATGTTGTACCTAGTAGCCAGAACGCAGTTCTTGGCCTACTATGCAAGGCCCAATTTGCCTAATAAGCCAAGTTTTCCAGAATTTCAATATTTTTCAAAAAAAATTCTTATGAAATGATAAAGCTATCATTTCATAAGAAATGATAGTCAGTCAGGTGCTGTCACAGTGAGAGGTTGTGTTAGCTGGAGCTCCGATTGTAGTAATATTATTACAGCAATAATGGAAGGATTAGTGAAGGAACTGGTCAGTCTAGTTTGAGATCTGAGGACAGAGCTGGATTCGCTACGGGAGGAGGTACGTTTGCTGGAGCAACATCAGGAAGTAACAAAGGAGGCCTTTGTTGAGACCAGTATTAAGAAGTCCTCGTCGTGGCAAGTTGTGAAAGACAGGGGTCTTAAGAAGACCTTGGCAAAACCGACAACTAATAGCCTACACCTAAGAACTTTTAACGCATTTGAAGTATTAGAGGACGAGTGCTGTGGTGAACCTGTTGTTCGACGAGGAGGCAAAGGCAAAGCAACGAGGAGCATTGAAACGCAGGTCCGAAAGGAAAAGGTAGAATCGAAGCGAATTTTGGTTGTGGGAGATTCCCAGGTGAGGTATTTAGACAGAACGTTTTGTGCCAGAGATAGGGGGAACAGATTAAGGGGGTGCTATCCGGGAGCTGGAATTGGTGATATTGTTGGAAACATGAATGATATTATGACAGGAAATGGGAACAAACCCATTATTTGTATTAGTGCAGGGGGTAATGATGTTGGAAGAGTTAGGAGTGAGGAACTAATACAGAGATTCAGGACAGCCATTGAATTAGTAAGGAGCAAGGGAGGAATCCCAATCATATGTGGCATTCTTCCAAGAAAGGGAGTGGGAAATGAATGGATGTCGAGGGCACTTGGTGTTAATTGCTGGCTGGAAAGATATTGAAAATCAAATGTAATATCTTTCATAGACAACTGGGAACACTTCTATGGAAGAAATGAAATGTATGCTCGGGATGGGGTGCATCTATCGAGAGCTGGGGTTGTTGCTGTTGCGAACTCGTTGGAAGAAGTGGTTAGAGGTGTTTGTTTGGGTTTAAACTGTTAGTAGATAGAGGTATGGGAATTGATTTGGAGGAAGGAGGTAATAAAATTATGTGTTTGTGGGAGAAAGGAATTGGCAAAATGATCAGGGAAAGAGAAGGGCCTCAAAATAACTATTCACTTAGGGTATATTACACAAACAGTAGAAGTCTAAGAAATAAAATTAACGAATTAAATGCTCTTGTCTGCACAGAAAAAATAGATATTATTGCACTTACCGAAACGTGGATGAATGTAGATAATAGAGAACTATTAGCTGAATATCAAATAAATGGATTTAAACTATTTCACACAGATAGATATATTAGACGAGGAGGTGGAGTAGCCATATACGTTAGGGACAATTTGAAATGTAGTCTCAAAGAGGGAATCAAAACTGAGCCACACACAGAAACTATTTGGATAGAATTAAACGAAAAAGCAAATAATATTATAATAGGAGTTATATATAGGCCACCAAATTTAGACAGAATGGAAGCAAAGCATCTATGGGATGAAATATCTAGGGCATCTAGATCTAACAGTATTTATGTCATGGGTGACTTTAATTTTAGTGGAATAAACTGGTTGAACAAAACAGGGAATAGTGAAGCAGAAGATTTTCTAGAATTAATTGACGATTGCTTTCTTACGCAACACATTAAGGAACCAACACGGGAAAATAATATTTTAGATTTAGTGTTAACTAACAGGGAAACACAAATTAATGACATCGAAATAGGGAGTGAGCTAGGGAACAGTGATCACAAAGAAATCAGATTTAGCATAGAATGGAATAGACCTGTAGGAGAAAATTCTGTTAAAGTGCCAGATTTTCGAAAAGCTGATTTTAATAGCCTAAGAAATTTTTTGGGTCAAATTGATTGGAAAGTCTTGGGTATGGGGTGTGGGCCGGTCTTGGAGCGAGACATGAACCCAGCGATAGGTGATGTAAATGGGGATTTCGATGTGGATTCAATATATAACTTATTTAAGAATATTCTAAACAAAGCACAGGAACGTAGTATACCACACAAATTGAATAGATCGATTACTAATGACCCAAAGTGGATAACAAAGAATTTGAAGAACCTTATAGGTAAAAAGAGAGCTTGGTACAAAAGGATTAAAAATGGGGAGGTCACTTTAGAACAGGAATTCGTACAACTGGTTAGAAATGTTAAAAAAGAGATAAGGAAAGCAAAAAGAAACTATGAAGTTCGTATAGCAGGGCAAGCAAAGACAAATCCTAAAGTTTTTTTCAGTTATATCGAACTAAGACTAGGGAAAGGATAGGTCCATTAAAAACTGAGACAGGTCAAATAACAGATAGTGATGAAGAGATGAGTAGTATTTTTAATAAATATTTTGTATCTGTATTTACTAAAGAGAAACTTAACAATATGCCTTCAGCCGAACAAGTCTATGTGGGTGGGGACGAGGACAGGTTGACGAGTTTAGCAGTTACCAGGGAGGATGTTCTTAAACAAATAGTAAAACTCAAACCAAACAAATCCCCAGGGCCGGATGAAGTGTTTGCCAGGGTGCTGAAAGAATGCAAAGAGGAGCTTTGTGACCCACTGTCAATCATATTTAATAAATCAATAGAGTCAGGCAGAGTGCCAGAGTTTTGGAAAGTTGCTAATGTGATACCAGTTTTTAAGAAAGGAGATAGATCACTTGCGTCTAACTATCGACCAATTAGCCTAACGTCTATTGTGGGAAAGTTACTCGAATCTATAATAGCAAATAAAATTCGTCTTCATCTTGAAAAACATAAATTGATAATTGAGTCGCAAAATGGTTTTATAAATGGCCGTTCATGTTTAACAAATTTGTTATCTTTTTATTCTAGCATAGTTGAGGCAGTTGATAGTGGTAAGGATTGTGATGTTGTGTAAACTAAACTGTAAAAGATTATAAACGGAAAAATGGACAATCTCAAAATTATACAATGGGATATTCAAGGATTCAAAAGCAAAGCACAAACACTCAGAGCAGTGCTTCTCAAGGATAGTATTGATATTGTTCTACTTCAAGAAACACTCACCAGGACTGACAGATATATCAATATCCCAGGATATCAAGGATTCCACTGCCCCATGGCACAAGGTGGCACCAGAGGCATTTCAGTTCTAGTAAGAAATCATATCAATGCCACGGCAATCACAGACCTGCCCAACTGTGGCGAGAACGTCGAAATTATGGGAGTTAAGCTCACTATGAGGAACTCAACGCTGTCCATCTTCAATGTATACAAGAGCCAGAGAGAACATGACATGGATCTCTCAACAATCTTTGAAATAGCTGTCACTACACCTACTATCATCTCTGGCGACTTTAACGCTCATAGTGAATTACTACTTGATTCAGCAAGAACCGACGCCAACGGAAGACATATTGAACATCTTTTGGATGAAGTGCCAGAAATCAGTCTGCTTAATTCGACGGAACCAACCCACATTGGTGGGGGAAAGCTGGATCTCACGTTTGTCTCCACCAGTATTTATGAGTTGTGTCATTGGTCAGTGGATCATGTTCTGACTAGTGACCACTTTGCTACAAAAACAGTTATTAATATAGCACTACCTCCCAGACCTCCAGCTCCCGAGCCCGGATGGGACTTTATCAAGGCAGATTGGACGAAGTTTCAGGAAGCTCTCGAAACTTGGCACCAAAACTACACTCCTCCTGACAACACCGAAGAAATGGAAAAAGATTTAGTAAATGCAATACATAGAGCAGCAAATCACGCCATCCCCAAGAGGAAAACAATTACCCACCAACACAGGACCATTGGTATTACTGTGATAGGATCAAAGAGCTACATAACAGACTAAATCGTGCACGAAAGAATTTCAGAAGAGATAGAACCGAAGCTAATCTAGGACTTCTTAGAGCTGTCCGAGATCATGTGCACGAAGAAACAGCAAAAATCAGAGAAGAAAAATGGCTCGAGTGGTGTGCCAAGCTAAATCAGCATACGTCCTTGGGCGACATCTGGAGGCAGATCAACAAGGCCAAAGGAAAATCGCCTCCTGCTCCGCCGCACCATGTTCATCCAGAGCAAGAAGCAGAAAGGCTAGCAAATCTATTTGCTTCAAGAGCCAGTTCCACTCAACTTCCTCAAGCAACTCTGACTCACCAACAAAGACTTCAAGCAGCAAGATGGAAAAAAATAGATGATGCTTTAGCCTTACCTGACGAACTAGACCAACCTTTCAATCTGAAAGAACTCAGAAGTGCTACAAAGAAAACTAAAAATACAGCTCCAGGCGAGGACAAAATCACTTACAACATGCTAGCCAAGCTAGGAGAAAAGGGTGAAGAAGCCTTCTTGAATCTCATCAACAGAGTATGGGTGACAAGAACCCGACCACTCTCTTGGAACAGTGCAATTATAGTTCCCATTCCAAAACCTAAAGACCCAGGAAATCCAAGACCCATCTCATTAACAAGCTGTCTGGCCAAAACTGCAGAAAGAATGGCCCTTAATCGAATTGAATGGAAAGCCAATCCACTACACCAAAATATGTTTGCTTACAGAAAAGGTGTTGGAACCACAGAATGCCTTACCTCCCTCCTGGATAAAATCAATGACAAACCTGGAATCCTTATTTTTCTAGACCTTGAAAAAGCCTTCGAGTTAGCCAGTGCTCCAGCTACACTGTGCTGCCTTGTGGATAAGGAAATCAAAGGACACGCTCTTGCTTTTGCCAAAGGAAGCCTGCTTAACCGAGAAGCTAAAGTCAAATTCCAAGGAAAAACATCGACCTCAAAGAGGCTGGAAAATGGAACTCCGCAGGGAGGAATACTAAGCCCCTTCCTCTTCAACTGTCTCATGGAACAATTCATGAAGCTCAAGCTACCAAAAGCCAAACTTCTTAACTATGCAGACGACTTTGTGGTCATCAAAGGCAAAGGTGCAAGGAACCATGCACAAAAATGCCTAGATATTATCAGCAGGGAAGCGGAACGCATAGCAGTGAAAATAAACAGCAATAAAACAAAAGCAATGGCCGTTAAAATGAGAACTCAAGACATCAGACTGGCAATACAAGGACAAGAAATCGAGTGGGTTACCTCTTTTCAATACCTAGGAGTCATAATAGACAACCAGTTGAAATTCACTCAAGAAATTGAATATCTTCGGCAACGCTGTAAAGCCAGAAACTCAGCTTTGCGCTCTCTGACCAGTCTTAGAGAGGGTGCATCTCTACCAGTACTCAAAATGTACTACGTTCAAGCAGTTAGGTCACTCATCGACTATGCTGCTCCTGCTCTTACATCCCTCAGTGATAACCAATGGGAGAAACTGGAAGTGTCTCAAAATGATGCTCTGAGAACAATGCTGGGAGCACCTATATGGACGCGTAGAGAGAACCTTAGAATGGAAACAAATTTACCAGCATTAGAAAACAGGATGAAACAAAGGATAGCCACCATAATAGGAAAACTTACTGGAACAACCGCCAGGCTGTCAATCAAAGACAGCATACAGAGATCCTTTCAGAAAAACCTACAGTATAGAACAAGCTCATGGATGGATAATGTGGTCAAGATTTTAGAGAAAATGGACCTGAAATGGACCATTAAAAACAAAGGGGAAGATAGACCATATCAACACTTTCGACAGCCTCCTCCATGGGAAGAATCGAATCTAAAGATAATCATTGAAAGATTACCAGTTAAAAAATCAGCATGTGACCCGCAGAGGCTCAAGGAAGTAATAGAACAACAAATGGAAACTATCTCTAGACCCACAACGACTCACATCTTCACAGACGGATCAGTTGATCAAGAAAAAGGTTCTGCTGGGGCAGCAGTTTACACTACCAACCATGAAGCTTACTGGAGCATGAATAGTGGGTGCTCAACATTGCAAACAGAATTATATGCCCTGAAGGAGGCAATAAACTATACAATTGAGAATAATTTACATGATGTCATCATTCATACAGACTCTAAATCTTCGCTCCAGGCATTGTTATCCAGTCAGCACAGAGATAATATACAACTCCTCACAGAAATTCAACATATAGGAAAAGAAGCCCATAATCGAGGGCTGTCAATCACCCTAAATTGGATACCAAGTCACATTGGCATAGATGGTAATGAAAAGGCAGACTCACTAGCAAAAACTGCCACTGCTCTACCTGTTGTACAGGTTCAAATACCTCCAAGTTTCTCACAGATAAAGGAGCAAATCAAGAAGAAAATATTCTCAACTATCAAAAGTCGCCACAGAGCCAAAGTAGCGGAAGGAAGATCCACTGCGATATGGTACGAACAAGCCACTGGTTACTCCTCTTTCAAGCCTGGCAAAAAGATATCCAGAGACATTGCAGTAGCCATACACAGACTCAGGCTTGGTTACAAGTGCTGCTGGGAGGTAATGAACCCAATAGTTAAAGAGTGTCACATATGTGAAACTGAAGCAGAGGCGCCACTATTGCACTACTTACTGGAATGTGAAGCTACTGAACCCTGCGCATCAAACTCAACATTAATCCAACGACAGCAGCTGCATTAGATGCACATTCCACCGCGACTACAATGATTAGAAAAGCTGTTGAGGAATGGGACTCATTAGTGAGCATTCTGCATCTACATCCACCACCAAGATAATGTTAATAAAACAAGATTAAAACCAGTGCACTAAAACAGAAGCGATATATAAGCAGGGAAAAAGGAGAAATCCCTCCTCCATTTTAAACTTAGACCCATATATCACAGGAAAAAGGTTATTATGTATAACCAAACTCAATTACGGGCTAACCATAGCTCGTGCTACATGGACACTTCGTCCTGAGTAGCTAAATCTTTAACAACAACAACATCGTCTCTTCACAATCGACTTGATATGGTCCGCATCAAGTCGGTCCTGGTTGAATTCGCGTTCTTAAAATTCTCCAGTTCAGGACCATTATACGTTCTCCAACGGAGCTGCACCTTCTTGTACCTTGTTTACTCTCCAAAACGGCGCAAAATATTCAGATTTTGCGACCCTTCTGAACTGATTAAATATGTCTCACAAATTATACAGTGCTTATGTATTTACCAATGAGTATTTGGAAATACATAAAGTTTTCAAATGTTTACAAA
>WNGS01049660.1:0-10798 GCA_020271785.1 Procambarus virginalis | reverse complement strand
GGTCAATGACATTATTAAGAGAAGCCTTACCACAGCCGGCTGTCCAGCAGAGAGAGAGAGCCCGCTACCTAATGTCCCGCAACTCTAATGAGCATGTCGGTCGCCCAGATGGAATCACGGTGAACCCCTGGAAGAATGGTAGACAGTTGGTGTGGGACTACACTTGCGTCTCAACTTTAGCCAATACCTATGTTGACTTCAGTGCTACTCAAGCAGGAGGAGCTGCCAATCACCGGAAGCGGCCAAGTCACGTAAATACAGAGACCTTGAGCACCACTACAATTTTGTCCCCTTTGCCTCAGAGACACTTGGTGCCTGGGGTAAAAGTGCTGCTAGCTTTTTGAAGGAGTTGGGGTCTAAGCTAATCGAAACAACTAGAGACCCTAGGGCTGCCAGTTTTCTTTTTCAGCGCCTTAGTGTGGCAATCCAGAGAGGAAATGCTCACTGCATCCATGGTTCCTGCCCACCATCTGAGGAGCTTGAGGAGCTATTCAACTTGTGACAAGCAGCCTTGTACCCTGCATGTAATCAATATTGTAACTTTTTTTGTGTAATGACATTTTCAAATAAAACTAGATAAATATACACATACCAAAAGAATAGGGTGGTAGGAGAAGAAAATATCAAAGTGTTCAGTGAGGATCCACAAGGTCTTCTCTGAGTACTCTTTATTTTCTTCTCCGAGGCAATGGGTCCCTACACTTGCACCAGAGGTGGTACCCCTTCTAGGTATATATATATATATATATATATATATATATATATATATATATATATAATATATATAATATATATATATATATATATATATGTCGTACCTAGTAGCCAGAACGCACTTCTCAGCCTACTATGCAAGGCCCGATTTGCCTAATAAGCCAAGTTTTCATGAATTAATTGTTTTTCGACTACCTAACCTACCTAACCTAACCTAACCTAACTTTTTCGGATACCTAACCTAACCTAACCTATAAAGATAGGTTAGGTTAGGTTAGGTAGGGTTGGTTAGATTCGGTCATATAACTACGTTAATTTTAACTCCAATAAATAAAAATTGACCTCATACATAATGAAATGGGTAGCTTTATTATTTCATAAGAAAAAAATTAGAGAAAATATATTAATTAATGAAAACTTGGCTTATTAGGCAAATCGGGCCTTGCATAGTAGGCTGAGAAGTGCGTTCTGGCTACTAGGTACGACATATATATATATATATATATATGTATATATATATATATATATATATATATATATATATATATATATATATATATATATATATAATTTGTTTCAACGTGCCAGGACTGAAGCCACTTAGCCATAAGACCTGTGCCCGGACGAGCACCATCAGGGCCTCACAAAATAACCAAGAAGACCTTAAGCAAAATTCCAAAAAATAGCAGACTGAAAATTAAATATGAAATATTGGCCGGCGAGGTCCGGTTGTCAATGTTATTTATCCGGTTAGTGATCTCCTGGCCGGCCGGAATGACTTCTCTAACTCCCGGAGTAGAGTTGCTAGTGGTGTCGTTAGGCCGGTGATGCTGGTAGCCCATGCTATCCCTGCATCATGGGGGAGCCAGGGATGGGGACCGTCCCATGCCGTCCCTGCATCATGGGGGAGCCAGGGATGGGGACCGTCCCATGCCGTCCCTGCATCATGGGGGAGCCAGGGATGGGGACCGTCCCATGCCGTCCCTGCATCATGGGGGAGCCAGGGATGGGGACCGTCCCATGCCGTCCCTGCATCATGGGGGAGCCAGGGATGGGGACCGTCCCATGCCGTCCCTGCATCATGGGGGAGCCAGGGATGGGGACCGTCCCACGCCGTCCCTGCATCATGGGGGAGCCAGGGATGGGGACCGTCCCATGCTATCCCTGCATCATGGGGGAGCCAGGGATGGGGACCGTCCCATGCCGTCCCTGCATCACGAGGGAGCCAATGATAGGAACCACCCCATGCCGTAAACTGCTCAAAATAGTCAAAATCTTCACACAAAAGACAACAAAATAAACAATAAAAAAGTTTAGGCCTAAACCTCCATGAACGCTGGAAAACCACAATATAACCTGCCGAAAATTTCCAGCAGAATCACCCCCAGAAAATGCCAGAAACTTGAGAATGACGCAAACATTAGAGATACGTCATTACCTGCCGTAGGAAACCGGGTTAAGGGGGCCATGAGACCCGGAATAAATGGGTGTGGAAGGTGGGGGGGGGGGGGGTGACGACAACCCATTAAGAGGGAGAGGAGGTGGGGGGGGGAGGGGAGGGGAGAGGAGGGAAGGGGCGACAGTAGTGTCTCAAGGGAAGGCCCCTGAATGACGGCCAGACATGCCATCGGCCGATCAAACCCACGTACATACATGCTCTCTTTCCCACCTGCTCGTCCTCATCCTATTCATC
Organism: Procambarus virginalis; assembly: GCA_020271785.1. Taxonomy (NCBI): domain Eukaryota; kingdom Metazoa; phylum Arthropoda; class Malacostraca; order Decapoda; family Cambaridae; genus Procambarus; species Procambarus virginalis. Next base: position 8,391 of record WNGS01049660.1, on the reverse strand, counting down.
GTTCACCGCCCTCCACCACCCTCACTCTCAGCTCCTACTCCACTAACGCCACGTTGATGAACCCCTCATCGCCACCACTACATCCCAACTACCAGCACATCACCAACACTACCACCACCCACCAGTCATGATGATCACCAAGACGCCATGATGCAGGGACGGCATGATGCAGGGACGCCATGATGCAGGGACGCCATGATGCAGGGACGGCATGATGTAGGGACGCCATGATGCAGGGACGCCATGATGCAGGGACGGCATGATGCAGGGACGGCATGATGCAGGGACGCCATGATGCAGGGACGGCATGATGCAGGGGACGGCATGATGCAGGGACGGCATGATGCAGGGACGGCATGATGCAGGGACGGCATGATGCAGGGACGGCATGATGCAGGGACGGCATGATGCAGGGACGCCATGATGCAGGGACGGCATGATGCAGGGGACGGCATGATGCAGGGACGGCATGATGCAGGGGACGGCATGATGCAGGGACGGCATGATGCAGGGACGGCATGGCATTATCATCACTGATCATCATCACTGATAGTATTGCCACCAATACCCAATCATCACAATGCTTCTAACAAACACAAGACACCTGTAGATCAAATCATGTAAATTTCATAGAGCCCAATAGGCTCACGAATCTGTACACAAGTTGATTGACTGTTGAAAGGCGGGACCAAAGAGCTAGAGCTCAACCCCCGCAAGCACAACTAGGAGAGTACAACCTATTTAGGAGCCCTAGGGACCCCCATAACACACAACCTGCTCCCCTCTCCTTGTTGTCTTCATCAAGATGCTCATAACCAAACCCTATAGGGCCCCACCCCCGAGGGCCCCTTGGCACCACAAGGGGGCCACGTTTCATCGAATTAAGAACAGATTTCCCTATACATGGTCCAGGGACCCTAGTCTTGCGACGTCAAACATGGGGACCAGACAATGACCCCCCCCCCCCCCCAATGACCTTACATAGAAACCTGTGTAAGGAATCGTTCAGGACCCTGTATACCACTTATGTCAGACCAATCCTGGAATATGGAGCTCCAGCCTAGAGTCCATATCTAGTTAAACACAAGACAAAGTTAGAGAAGATTCAGCGGTATGCCACCAGACTCGTCCCGGAACTGAGAGGAATGAGCTACGAGGAAAGGCTAAAGGAGCTGAACCTCACGTCCCTGGAAGACAGAAGATTAAGGAGAGACATGATAACCACCTACAAAATTCTGAAGGGGAATTGACAGGGTGACAGGGTGAAAAACAAACACTTTAGCACGGGTGGAACACGAACAAGGGGACACAGGTGGAAACTTAGTACCCAAATAAGCCACAGAGACATTAGAAAGAACTTTTTCAGTGTCAGAGTAGTTAGTAAATGGAATGCATTAGGCAGTGATGTGATGGAGGCAGACTCCATACACAGTTTCAAATGTAGTTATGATAGAGCCCAGTAGGCTCAGGAACCTGTACACCTGTTGACTGACAGTTGAGAGGCGGGACCAAAGAACCAGAGCTCAACTCCCGCAAATACAACTAGGAAAGTACACAAACAAGGATTCCCTTGGAGTATGAGACATTGTACCAGAGAGTAAGAGACGAGGGACCACAGAGTAAGGGACGAGGGACCACAGAGTAAGGGACGAGGGACCACAGAGTAAGGGACGAGGGACCACAGGGTAAGGGACGAGGGACCACAGTAGCACCAAATCTACAAAGACATCAGAGTACAGAGACATGACTACAGACATCAGACTACAGAGACATGTCCATATCACATTAAATATGTGACCATACCTGAGAACCAGTAACCCCCCCCCCCTGGTATGACGCCAAGAAGCTACACCAGCACGCGGAGGCGGCACAGAAACTACCACCACAATCCAAACCACCACCCTATAATTAAAACAACAACAACAACAACAACAACAATAACACCACCACCACCACCACCACCACCACCACCACCACCACCACCACCACCACCACCACACACACACTGTCATGATTGTCATGCCCTTCAAGATGACCTGGACAAAATAAGTATATGGAGGACCACTTGGCAAATGGAATTTAATGTTAATAAATGCCATGTTATGGAATGTGGAATAGGAGAACATAGACCCCACACAACCTATATATTATGTGAGAAATCTTTAAAGAATTCTGATAAAGAGATCTAGGGGTGGTTCTAGATAGAAAACTCATAAAGTCCTGAGGACCACATAAAGAATATTGTGCGAGGAGCCTATGCCACGCTTTCTAACTTCAGAATTGCTTTTAAATATATGGATGGCGATATACTAAAGAATTTGTTCACGACTTTTGTTAGGCCAAAGCTAGAATATGCAGCGGTTGTGTGGTGCCCATATCTTAAGAAGCACATCAACAATCTGGAAAAGGTGTAAAGACATGCTACTAAGTGGCTCCCAGAACTGAAGGGCAAGAGCTACGAGGAGAGGTTAGAGGCATTAAATATGCCAAAACTAGAAGACAGAAGAAAAAGAGGTGATATGATCACTACATACAAAATAGTAACAGGAATTGATAAAATCGATAGGGAAGATTTCCTGAGACATGGAATTTAAAGAACAAGAGGTCATAGATTTAAACTAGCTAAACACAGATGCCGAAGAAATATAAGAAAATTCACTTTCGCAAACAGAGTGGTAGACGGTTGGAACAAGTTAGGGGAGAAGGTGGTGGAGGCCAAGACCGTCAGTAGTTTCAAAGCGTTATATGACAAAGAGTGCTGGGAAGACGGGACACCACGAGCGTAGCTCTCATCCTGTAACTACACTTAGGGAATTACACACACACACAGTCGCAGCATCACCACCACCACCATCATCACCACCACCACAACTACCACCACCACCACCACCACCACCACCACCTCCACACAGTCGCAGCATCAATAGGAAATCAATGTGATGGGAGGTGTAATCGTGGGCGTGCGGCGGAGGAAGGCGGAGATGGGCCACCTCCGGCCTCTAATGTCTCCCCAACACAAACAAACTCCCCACAAAATAGACCAATAATACCCTGGCGTGTCCGAGGTGGCCGCAGGCCCACCCTATAATTTATTATCTTTTTAATAAATTAATTGAGCATAATATTTCATCGGTTTTCTTGAATATCCGCTCACACGTGACCCCCTGGGGTAGGTTGCTGCCTGGTGATGAACCCCGCGGGCAGGACCAGTCTCCAGGGTGGGTACGAGACCTCAACCTCACATCCCCCAGGGATGTGAGGTTCAGGTGAGGGGGATGTGAGACTTGAACCTCACATCCCTGGGGTGAGAGAGACCTTAACCTCACATCCCTGGGGTAAGAGAGACCTGAACCTCACATCCTTGGGGTGAGAGACCTTAACCTCACACCCCTGGGGTGAGAGAGACCTTAACCTCACATCCTTGGGGTGAGAGAGACCTTAACCTCACATCCTTGGGGTGAGAGAGACCTTAACCTCACATCCCTGGGGTGAGAGACCTTAACCTCACATCCCTGGGGTGAGAGAGACCTTAACCTCACATCCCTGGGGTGAGAGACCTTAACCTCACATCCCTGGGGTGAGAGAGACCTTAACCTCACACCCCTGGATGAGAGAAGAGACATAGAGGACACAGCCGTGATTCACAAGGTGCTTAGAAGTATTGACAAAGTTGACAAAGGCGGACTCGTTTAGAATGGCACAGTCTCCACCCTCAGGTGGACCAAGAGACCTGGGGCCCAGATTCACGAAGCAGTTCCGCAAGCACTTACGAAACTGTACATTTCACAATCTTTGGCGGCTTTGTTTACAATTATTAAACAGTTAATGAGCTCTGAAGCACCCGGAGGCTGTTTATAACAATAACAACAGTTGATTGGGAAGTTTTCATGCTTGTAAACTGTTGAATAAATGTAACCAAAGCCGTCAAAGGTTGAGAAAAGATGTACACGTTCGTAAGTGCTTGCGTAACTGCTTCGTGAATCTGGGTGCTGGACTACACAAATACTGGAGGCGGAGGGAGGCGAGGCAGGTCTACAGTGAGGAGCTTGGGTAAGTGGTATGAGTTACCAGGAAGCAGGGTCGAGGATTCGTCAAGAGGTCCATGGACCACAACGGACGGCCCATGGGAGACTGTCAAGAGGTCCATGGACCACAACGGACGGCCCATGGGAGACTGAAAGAGGTCCATGGACAACAGACGGCCCATGGGAGACTGAAAGAGGTCCATGGACAACAGACGGCCCATGGGAGACTGTCAAGAGGTTCATGGACCACAACGGACGGTCCATGGGAGACTGTCAAGAGGTCCATGGGCCACAACGGACGGTCCATGGGAGACTGTCAAGAGGTCCATGGGCCACAACGGACGGTCCATGGGAGACTGTCAAGAGGTCCATGGGCCACAACGGACGGTCCATGGGAGACTGTCAAGAGGTCCATGGACCACAACGGACGGTCCATGGGAGACTGTCAAGAGGTCCATGGACCACAACGGACGGCCCATGGGAGACTGTCAAGAGGTCCATGGACCACAACGGACGGTCCATGGGAGACTGTCAAGAGGTCCATGGACCACAACGGACGGTCCATGGGAGACTGTCAAGAGGTCCATGGGCCACAACGGACGGTCCATGGGAGACTGTCAAGAGGTCCATGGACCACAACGGACGGTCCATGGGAGACTGTCAAGAGGTCCATGGATCACAACGGACGGTCCATGGGAGACTGTCAAGAGGTCCATGGACCACAACGGACGGTCCATGGGAGACTGTCAAGAGGTTCATGGACCACAACGGACGGTCCATGGGAGACTGTCAAGAGGTCCATGGACCACAACGGACGGCCCATGGGAGACTGAAAGAGGTCCATGGACAACAGACGGCCCATGGGAGACTGTCAAGAGGTCCATGGACCACAACGGACGGCCCATGAAAGACTGTCAAGAGGTTCATGGACCACAACACCGGTCCATGGGAGACTGTCAAGAGGTCCATGGACCACAACGGACGGCCCATGAAAGACTGTCAAGAGGTTCATGGACCACAACACCGGCCCATGGGAGACTGTCAAGAGGTCCATGGACCACAACACCGGCCCATGGGAGACTGTCAAGAGGTTCATGGACCACAACACCGGCCCATGGGAGACTGTCAAGAGGTCCATGGACCACAACACCGGCCCATGGGAGACTGTCAAGAGGTTCATGGACCACAACACCGGCCCATGGGAGACTGTCAAGAGGTGACAGTCAGGGCCAGGATTCAACAACCCGGTACGGCACCTGCGGAGCTTCGTCTAACAAGGCATTTATTAAAGTTTATGAGCTCTGAAGCACTACTGCGAGGTTGTTTAGAACAATAATAACCCTTAGGTTATGAAGTTTCCAAGCTCGTAAACTATTAAATAAATGTTAACACAACCGCCGTAATTAAGGAAAGATGAACAGGTTTCGTAAGTGTTTCCGTAAATGCTTTGTTGAATCCTGACCCCTGGATGATCCCTGGAATGGGTTCTGGGAGTCTTTCTACTCCCCAAGCCTGGTCTGGGGCCGGGCTTGTGCTAGGCTGATCCAACAGCCTCTTGATGGAAGTGGGCCGCACGCCGACATACCCGGGACTTCTTGCAAGAGTCCCGGATGTCTAAGACAAAATTCCCTCTTGTTCCAGCAATATGTCTTATGCATGCTGGGAGGACACACAACAACCGTGGACCAGCGATGTTCAGACAGTGTTCTCTGATGGTGCCTATGGCTCCATCTACTCTTCACTGGCTCTATTCTGCATTTCCTGCCATATCGTTAACTCCAGAATGTTCTTATTTTTCGTGTACAAATTCGGGACGTGGCTCTCCAAGAAGATAATCTCAAGATAGATAACCTCCAGTGTTTTCCACGTATATCTTATTAGTAGGGGTACCAGGCGGTGCCCGGGTGCCTTCTCCCCCTCGTCCTCTCACCCCTCTTCCCCTCCATTCGTCCTCCACACTCACCCTTCTTCGTCCCCCCTACACTCCTCCTTTTTAAACCTATTACGAGTATTAATGTTGGGTTGAACTTCAATGAGTTTGTGATCTGAGTGCGTGGTATCTGAGCAACCCGTCCTCTTAAAAATATCGTCACTTTTGGCTCGTATGCTTATTTACAAATCTGGACGTAATTTGAAATGAAATCAACTCACAAAAGTGACGTAAGGTCCCGTTTTCTGTTTGAGTCGTCCGGCTTACACGGTAAGGTTAGAAGAGGAAACTTTCAATTAACGTTTTTCATAACGTTTTGAAACTTTATGAGAATTTCCTGCCCACTTAACCTATCAGAGGACCCTTAACTTAATGTTGTTGAAAAAAAAAATCCCAAATTTATTTTCATTTTTTTTTCATTTTCAAATTACGTCCACTTTCGGCCATACGGGCAAACGGCCAAAACCGACGTTATTTTTAATAGAACAGGTTGATCTGAGAAAGTAATGTCCCTGATTATTTCTTCATTGTTTGTGGAGATCAGATCCAGATTATTTTCATTCGCTCTAGTTATCTGCTGGTTGAGTGGAAAAGTGTCACAGAATCTAAGTAGTTTTGTAACTGTGGTTATTATACATCAAACTAAACACGTCGAGAAGCAAGAGAATTTGACCCAGGCGCTACAGTTCGACCTAAACCCACTACAAGGTAAGTGCAGCTCGGCCACATAATCTCAACATCCTCATCTACTTATCCGGATACCTCGAGAACGGTCCGGGGGCATAATACAGAGCGATAATAAATATTTACTGTTTTTTTGCAATTTGAGAAGAGACTTGTGAGGAAAGAAGGTGTGAGGAGAGACACAGAAGCTTGAAGATTATTTCTCAGCCGAGTTATAGAAGCTTCTTCAGATAATAATAATAATAATAATAATAATAATAATAATAATAATAATGCAGAGCACCAAGCCATTACAACTTTATAGCACTGGTAAGGGGTCAGGATAATAATTTGGGATGGGATGGGGGCAAGGAATGGTGCCCAACCACCTTGATGATCGGGGATTTAACGCCGACCTGCATGAAGCGACTGTCGCTCTACCGTCCAGTCAAAGTGGCTGTAAGCTTCTTCAGAGTGGGACTGTATACACCGTCGTCTGTATGTCCACATACATGACGTATAACCATGACGTACGACCATCGCCAGCTGGTGTGTGCGTCAACGTTCCTGCGTCAGTAGTGTGGTGGAGGCTCGCACTGGCCTCATGGCTCTCCAGTCTTTCTAGGTCCCGCTAGTACACCACGGCTTCCTTCTCCACTCACAATCCCTAATTCCGGGTTCGAATCCCGGGCGGGACTGAAATGGTTGGGCACATTTCCTTTCACCTAATGGGACTGTTCACCTAGTAGTAAGTAGGAACTCTTGTTAGTTAGTCCTAGTAGTAAGTAGGAACTAAGTAGGAGTTAGTCAGCGTGTTGTGGGGTTGCATCCTGGGCGGGGTCAGTAATTCGACCTTTTGGGACAACCTCGATATAAGGTTAACGTGTATGAATACACTCTGGCTTCCTGTCCCCACGACACAAATGAATTATACAAAAACATTGATAATTATCCCCTATGCATCGTGTGGCAACCCAATACTGGTTGCTTCTAATCTCCTAAGTGCTCCTATGGTTTCCAGCCATACTGGTGTTACCGTGAATAGACTTGTGAACACCGCCGCGAAGGAGGGCCATTCGTGCTTGCCACATTCTTGCAACGTTCCCCGGAAAGAGATTCATTATTCAGATTTCCATCCAATCATTCATTCTGCAATCCGCAGGGTCGTCAAGGATTCAATAAACGGCGTGCTCTTCGTAGAAAGAGCAAAAAGGTCACCTTTCAACGTAGAAAGGTGAGTGACCTTTCTACGTTGACCTTCCTCCGTCCTCCGTAAGAGATAATGGGAAACGACTCTGGCTAGGCTGTGTATCGGTCACCGCCGCCTAATTTGTGATCACTTAATGCAACAGTGTCCTACTCTTTGTTGTCCGAACTACACTGTGTCACCGTCATTCCTGCACCTTGTAGAGTGACTCGATTTTCCGGAAGATGATACTGGAAAACATTCATGAACATGGATGTTTTCTAATGTTCCATAGGAACATGAGGCATGAGACATTCACATTATGGGACATGGAAAACAATGTCCCATGACATTGGGACATTGTTTTCCCAATGTCCCTCGAGGTCATTTGCCCCTCGGTAGAGTCCTTGGCCACCTTTGATACCGCTCACCTCATGTGCTTTTCTTCTGGTATTGGCATCTTGAGTGATACTTAGCACATTGTTAATATCTGGTGACACAGACGTCACCACAGTGATGTGGCAAGTGACACAGACTTCCCGCCTTGGCGACTTCTTCTGATAATTCCCATCTCTCTCTTCTTTCGA